>UCOJ01000989.1:0-49838 GCA_900474305.1 Cecidostiba fungosa | reverse complement strand
GCTCAAATACTTCCCTCCACGAAAGAAGTCGCTTTGCACAATTATTTTTAAGCGTTCAAGGGCTCAGGTCCTCAGCAGTAGGTCACTGCATGAGGAATAAAATAAAACTTCTTGAAATTCAGGACCGCACCCCTAACTATGCGTAAAAGCGAATTAATTGATCGAAATTCATGCTGGAGTCTATATAGAGTGCATCATCAGGTCCTTAAAAACTATCTAGAAATATATTGCATGCGATCTATATTTGAAAAGATCTCAGGGGTGGTAGAAAAATACAGACAATTTTCTTTAGAACCAAGCCAACAGAATTCCAATTAAATTGCAGACTAGCTCCGCATTCGCAGAATCCGAGCGAGCAAACAATGCCTACTGCTTCTAAAAATGTACATTACGTGTAGGACGTCTGCAATAAACACAGGCTCGTGCCCCTCTCTGATGTTTGTTCAGTGATGTACGATAGGAAAAAAATTTACTGGCTACTCCGCGGTGACGAAACAAGAAAGCCGAGAAAAATGTTGTTAATGTCGTGTTTGCGGCCGGAAATGAGCCATTAGTTTCCTCCTGATTGTTTTCTCCTCTCTACAATAGCTGCAGGGCTGAACGTTTCCCCCCTTTGAGAATTCTAGTTACTAACTTGTTGGCAAAGGCTTGATATTATCAATCAAATTGCAGTCATTTTTGCTGGAAAAATATTGCTAAACATCTGTAATGAGGTAAAATTAGCAATAATAAGGGCAACAACAGGCTCTTCGAGGTATTTTAAATAATTGACGTATAAAGAGGATAAAATGATCTACTAACACGCGCTCAGAGATATCTCATTTTTAAAATTGCTTTGTACCGCTTAGAAAACGTGCCAGTGATTAATTTATAATCCAGAGCAGGAAACTTATTTGCAAAGCTGATTTCAATTAACAAGTATAACAACGAGCCGATACTATGATCGATAGTATATAAAAGGAAACTAATAAATCACTATTTTCAATTACAAAGCCTCTCTTAAAGCTTCTCTATTAACCCCATAAATCCTCAACAACACAAAAGACGCGAACCTTCTTTCAAAATATCTACCAACTCGAGTATTATACGTATAGTTCACCGAGAGATTTATTCCGCCTCACGCACTCGAAAACTTTTCCGGTGAATGTTTACCTCCGCGGTGAGTCATCGCAAAACTTGAAACTTCAAAGCTGTACGTACGGTAGAAGCTTCTGTACACGCATTCTTTTGAACGCTCCTGTATACACACTGCTTTAAATTAATGCACCCGCTTGTTAACTTTTTCTTTGACGATTCAGCGTGCAAGTTATGCTAAAAACGTTTTCACATCATTTCTTTTTTTCCGAGTAAATTAACGTATAGAAATATTTCTCTACATGCAAGTGCATATAGAAGAAGAACTGTTATAGCCAACACATATCAGAAGAATCGGAATAAATATTCAGGCGGCGTAAAAATCGGCTTCCGTTATACGAAGAGCTGGCGAAAAAGTGCCGGCAGTCCCGTACGAAAATCGTGCAGCGCTCTCGTCACTTCATCAAAAGAGTAATTCAAATCGTGACCGCTATATGAGCAAGTATGTGGATCCTTTTTTCTTTTGCTTTGCTCTGCCCCGACAGAGAGCAACGCTGCTGCTGCTGCTGCTGCTACTACTTCATATAATTGAGTGGCGTTTATATGCTTTGCTTTTCAATGTCTGTTTGCACGCCATTATGTGCTTCGTAGATATATATGTATGTATACGCTATACATCTTCTTCTTCTTATACTCGGTATAGTTCTTGCGCGGTGTGCAGTTCTTGGATTGACCTCAAGCGTGTTAACGAATCAATCGCTGAATTGATTTGCGTTCGTTTTTGCGCAGACGAGAGTTGCCGAGGCTTTTTACGGGATTGTTGACGGCGCCGAGAGCCATCACTTGACAAGCGGAAAATTCAGTTTTTATTTTTGATGACGGCTTGTGCTTTTTCTCAGTCGGACGAGTATTTGCATAATATTTGTCGTTATTGACGAGGTTTTCTGAATAAATTATGGTGGATGAATATTTCCTTAGATTTTTCAACTATTATTATACAATAGTGATGGTTTTTGGTCAGTTGACAACAACAGCGTAGTGCGATTAAAGGTGTCGGATAAAGCGTTCTGTGAAAATCATATAATATATACCCACAGATAAATCACGCGATGATAAATTACGTCGAAAATACTCGAGAAAACGTGAAAAGAAAAATTTTGAGAATGCATCAACGTCAGCTGAGAGATTACTTAACAAATCATACGACGTATATACATATATACCTGCTCTCCATTCGGAGCAATCACAAGTTAACCCATTGAGCATCGCTGACATTGATGAATCACGTGTGAACTGTAGCAAAGCCTGCACCTGATCGTCCTGAGATCTAAGATCCATCTGCAGGCAAGAATTTGACTAATCGTACCTAGGGGCGCCTTATTCAACCTACAGTAGTAGTAGTAGTAGCCCACCAGGAATATATCCACTCTCCAAGAGCACAACGTCATCTCCATTCTCGAAACGAGCTTATAATATACGAGACGAGGCTTTTGAGAAAGAGAGTGAAAAAGGAAAAAAGCCGCGAGGCGATATAGAATTTCACATCGCGCGAATAGTAACTCATCTTTCGTCGGGCTTTAAATTTAAGCCTCTGCTAACCTACTTAATCATCCTCAAACTGTCATATAGGCGTCGATGGAACTCCGGCAGCAGCGCGTGAAAACTTTCAAGAGAATAGGTGTGGACGACGAGAGGCTGAGTATAATAAAGGGTAAAGACCGCCAGGGTTTTCTTCTTCGTTCCCTGAAAGCCGAGCTGCTGCTGCTGCAGCATCAGCCACTCTGGGCTTTATTAATCCAAGAAGGCATATCTGTTTACAAAAGAGGACGATGAAACCGGAGCCCGGAAATCACTCGAGATACGGCCGATATCTCTCTCCATTCTTGCAAGATCGATCTTGCTAGTGTAGCGTCTAACTTCTAGATCTTGAAGGTGCTATAGTATATATTGCGGCAGTAGTAGCCGTGACTTTCTTACGAATTCGCGAAAAATCAAAGCGCAGTTTCACTCGAGACGACGATCGAATCTCGCGTTACACGCGCAACGCTTAAGCTGTACCGTGCGAAAAAGGACTCCTTAATCCGTAGGGATCAACACGAGAGATTTCTGTACGGCGAGAGAGATTGCTGAGGTCACGGTTCAACACTGATGAGGAGTCTTAATCTTGCAGTTGGAGTTGTGCGGTTTGGGAGAGAAAAGACTGATGAACTTTTTTACGGTACTTTTTGTGGTCTCGTGTTATATTTGATCATTTTTTGCCTGAGCAAGATTGTAATTTCGTTATCAAGAGTTTATTAAGCATGATAACTTAAAACTTACATTGTGTCGGTTCTCTCGAATCTGACTGATAGATGGTTGTAACGTATTTTTGTGTGACTCTTACCTGAAACAAAAAGAAAAAGAAAATTAGACCAAATACATAATTAAAACCACTATTCAGATAAAAAATATTCTGCTATAACCTGCCACTGCTATTACCCGGTGAGTATTTCGCTAAAATTATCTATTTAATAAGGCTATTCGTATTTAAGTGTACACACATTCATACACTTTATCAATTCATTATGAATCATCAGATACTCACAGCGTTTTTTTACAATAACTTTTGATAAAGTATACAAGAGAATGACGAAAACTGGGCAAACAATTACCCTACTGATTAACAACCCGCGACTCTCACACAGTAAACAATGACTCAGATAGCTCATTTGGTTCTTGAGGAGTAGCATGGAAAAACAAAGTAATAAACGTCACGTGCCTGTGCTATTTTCTAAGCGTCACGTTAAGGCATCAGCGAGAAAACAAAAAGAAAGGCGCGTGCTCGACACAATGGTCAAGCTATGAATAAAGATTCGTAACGTCTAGTCCTCGTCGTCGTCGGCATTCTAGTCACAGCAGACGTCGTCTTGTAGTTTCGAACAGAACCAAAACGGCGACACTTAACCTTGACCCCGGTCAGTGTCACGAGCCAGAACAGCTCAGGCACCCTACTGCTGCAGTCGATCGAAAATAACATACGCCGTGTGTGCTCTGCTAATCTGAGCTAATCCCATTAGGTGGAGGCGAAATACCAAACCTGTTTTGTGCTGAGAAATTACGGGTCGAAGTCGTAGTCTAAAAAGGAAAAAGACGACGTCTAGTTCTCCTCGAAGATGAGCGTAGTCGATAACGCGTGTGACTCCCTTGGTTTGACCTTGACGATGCGTATACTTGTATTTTATATATATAGAGTAATATTTTAACAATTCCCAACACGAGCGCTCTGGTTATTCTGACTCGACTCGTGCAGTTGTCATCTTTGCTTCGCTCGAGTGATAATCTCCGAGTTGTCGTTAGCATACACTTCGCGCACTAGTTTGAGCATGTACCGTATACATAGCGAAATTCTTAAATGCCTCAGCCAGACTAGCTTTAATGCTACGTATATCCATGTATTAAATTTTGATTGTATTATAAACACACATTCTATTACATTGTTTGCAACGTATGTATAATGTTTATTTCCGCTGTCAATTTTATTGATGACTGACCTCGCCAAACAAAAATAAATGACCAGTATCAATGTACGCACACTCGGTACATCAGCCAGTCATGCAAACAAAGCTATAAAGCATCGCGAAATTGGCAAAGTTCGTTTGTTCTCGCTGCGCCCGCTGAAAAAAAAGAATGCTCCTGCACCGATAGTATAAGAGTAAAAACCCGTTAGGAGTCCGTGGAAAATTGCCAATATATAGCATCGGATCGGCCATAACGCATTATTCGCCGTCGTTTTCGCCGATGTAGCTCGACTTCCGCCTGATTTATCTGGCCGTTTTTCCGATGAGCGCGAGGAAAGGCTCCCGGTCTCTTCTTCGTCGTCGCAGCACTGCGCCAAAAGTTGGCTTTTAACGATCGCACCGAGCTGCTCTCCTCCGGGATCTGAGCTTTTTTCCAGCCATAGCTATGGGACATGCTGACGCAGCTTTTTTTTAAAAATAAATTGGCGGGAAAAAAGAAAGTTAATGACATCGACCAATGCTTTCATTTATTTATTTTTTTGTATCTCTGAATGATCTATAATTGTATATAGTTGTTCAGCCCTATCGTCTTCGATCCCTGCGGCAATTCTCGAAGCGTAAAGTGCTAAAAGCTCGTTTGCTCCATCGTCATCTTCTTCTTCTTCCTGTAGACGTGGAAAGTACAGGCGCATCGCGTTATCGCTCAAATGTCACGCAGTCCGGAACAGTAAAGCACGGTTTTATGTTCGCACATAAAGAAGGGACTGCAGCGATCGCCTTTCTCTCTCTCTCTCTTGCGTTGAAGTGACGCCTTACTTGTAAAACGCATTATGGGACGACCTTTACGACGACAGTCGGCATAAAGAAGTTGTGTATTGCGCGAGAGAGGAGAATCTAGACAAAACCTCTCTCCGAGAGCTGAGTTGCAGTCGGTTTTCGCAGTGTATAATGGCAATCGAGTATTGATGCTGAAATAATAAAGCCCCGCGTGAGTGTAAAATTGTTTACTGCGGTGTAATTAAAATTCTTTCATTCACACAAGGCAGTAATTATATTTGCTTTGAAACTCGCTCGCAGTATATGGGATAAATTGAAAAGAAAACTTTTTAACCTCTTGGACTAATTAGTGCTTGGAGAGTAGTATATTCACTGCTTCTCTGGTAGAAACCTTCTGTATATATTTATATTTTCAGTGTTGTTTTGAATATTCAGTGTGATACACCTATACATTGATATTTAAATAAACTGCGCAGTATATTTCGGATTATACAGTCGTATATACACGACTATATGCTAACCCAGTACAGCTCGCCGCCGCAACGATTACAACTCAAAGAGGCATAATGCGATGTGTCGTACGTCGCGTCTCATTCCGACGTGCGTCGCATCAATGCGCTTGCGACTCTCCCCTTTCCTCGCCTTCTTATTTTGAAACTTCGACTCTCTCGCAATAGCTCGGCCCATCTGTTTATACATTAAAAAAGCCTCTCCAAACGCTATTATATGACAATTTTTGTACGAAGCTTTTTTTTTAACTAACCATACGTATATGAAATACATCAATTTGATTTACAACCGTTATACGCAGGAATAATTTACCCAAAACGCATGAAATTTATATATATGAATAATTGATTCAACTCGTTAGCCCTAATCATCTTTCCAGCATAAATCATACACTACTCTCCGTGTAACGTACACCGATTCACATATAACGGAATATAGGTTACACGTTAAAAAGTCCCCTAAGCATATCCGATCTCCCGACGAAGATTTCACGTCTACATACATGAACACACGGTACTTATATAGGTATATATTCAAAAGCAGCCGGTGTGTAAGCGCGCAAGTCTCTCTCGTCGGCTGTCGAACTTGGCAATCGGCATAAATTGTCAGCACGTTAAAGCAACACCGCTACGGGATCCATTACGGCGCCTTTATTTATCGGCGAATCCTCGATACGACAGGCCGCATATCATTCCTGAGACTTATTTCTCAGCGGAAAGGCCACTTATATATACTACTGTTGGGCGATGCTGTGCTTAGACCGCAGAACGTCGCCGCTAGCTCGGCTTACGCTTTCTCTTTCCATTCGAATTTTCTTGAAAAATTGAATTTCGCAACGCTTGTAAATGGATTTTTTTTCTATAGGAACGAGATGGTTATGATGGATTTTTGATTGTTAATGTCAATTTGTTTTTGTGTGCAGGTAATTTTAGTTAAGCGTTGGAAAAAAATGACGAGATGATAGGGGCTATGAATTTTTCATTTGCACGTGCGCAGTTTCTGGTTAATGATTTCCATACGCTGCGCACCGACAAAAAAGTATTTTATACGCTTCTCCGTATTTAGACTTCATTTATAATCATGTGCTTTAATGAGTGAATAGTAATCAGATTTACTCGAGAAAATTAAAATTTGCAGCTGAAATAATTTCTTGCGTTAAAGTATACTGCTGATTATATTTAACTTTGCAAATAATAGATATTTATACGAATCCTTATATAAAATTCAAAGATTATTCAAACAACATTTCTTATTTCAATGATTAATAATAAAGTATATTAAAAACGATATTTTCTTATTATACCTGCGTCATGCATGCAATATCTCTCGTTCCCAGAAAGGTCATAATGCAATATTTTATCTCCCAAACAGGATTGCATTTCGTCTCAAATAAGCTTATCACACACAGCATACTTTCATCTTTCAAAAGGCTCTCCTCTCCTCACAAGCTCCATAGCGCTATATTTTTCTCAGCGCTTTTCAATTCAGGACTATAGTATCAGCAATAGAGGACTTTATAACTCTAGCTGTGGCTAAATAAATCAATGCTCCGAGAGCCTTTCTCGATGCTGCGATCGTCGCGAGCAGCAGCAGATTCAGCGTGAACAATTTAACGGCTCTGTCGAGATGCTTCAACACTGCCGAAAGCTCTCACGTGCCGAGCGTAATAAAACTCTGCGCTCCGCGCACAATGCTCGCGTTTATATGACTCTCATACTGAAGCTTTCGCGAGAGAGAGAGAGAAAGAAAGAAGAGTCGTTAAACGCGCTGCATATCGACGATTCTCGGGCGAAGAGAGATATGCGTCTGAGTTGAGTGAATATATATATATGAAGATCGGACGCTAGATGTATACCTATGCGAGAAGAGAGAAAGAGAACGTGTGTGGTCCCAAAGAAGACGCGCATAATGCGAGGATATATTATGCACGTCGTGCGCGGGATAAAAATGAATATGGCGCGTTGTCGTCGTTGTTTTGTATAAAAGCCTCTCTCGCGCGTGAAAGAGATGCCGAGAATATGTTGGGGTAAAAAGTAGTAATTGATTAGCTCGATTAATCTGCTAGGAAACGTTTTTCTTTCGTTGCCTTCAGAAGTGTGTAATGAAGTATATAGTTGGATAAATTTAAAAGCTTTTCTTGGAAATGGTTCCATTGAAAGGGAAATATAGTCGAGCTTCGATTCGCAGACAATACTTGTTTTTGGAAATTCGCCATATGGAAAGAGTGGGAGCTCCAAGAGACAGGGAAAATTTCAATTCGCGAAGCGACGCTCTTTGTACGACAGTTTAATATGATACTATGTATGTATATGTATGCGTATGTAAGTATATTTATAACTGAATGGAATTTGAAATTATTGCCATCGTCGACGTAATTTGGGGGATTATTCTTCGATGTGTGTGACTCGATTGCAAATCGGATTATTTTTGGTATGTGCAGTTATATTATTGGTTGAAAAAAAATAAGCCAGATTAAAATTTTGCACGCACTGGATCGTTTACGCTCGACTGCTTCCGTAAATAAGATTTTAAAATAAACATTGCAAATGCGCGCGGAATAATTCATACGCTACTGTTTTCCTATACTTGTATATAGAAACTACCGGATTGTTATTCAAGTGTCTAACGAACCTTTCATATATTATAGACAAACATGCGCAAGTTGTAAATAACTCTCTCGAGTGTGTTCCAATGATTTACAATAAGGCATAAATGTAAAAGCATAACTCATAGCACAAAGTGTATGTATTCTACAAAGTTAATGATTTGTCGAACTATAATTACTAAACGACGTATCTTATTGTAGATATACTTCTGTTGTACACTAACCTTCTCGAAGCACAACAAAATAAGCCTATATATATAATATAATCAAAAATTCTCTATCACACGAGTATCTACACGCGCTATTTTTAATATTGAAAAGTTTCATCTATAAATACCTCTATAAAAAGCATCATAACTCGCCGAAAGATGAATCGCCCCATGCGGGCACAGTAAGCTGTGCAGCTGCTCGTAAAGCGAGCACTCGGCGATAATAGCCATATAAGAGAGTATATAGTAGCGTGACGGGAGGAGAGTAGACACACAGATTTTCGAGAGAAGATCGGCGTAAAACCGGTTTGCGAAAAAGACGCGCGCATTATATGAGGGCGTCGATATAGTATACTACAACATGTCTCGAGGGGTCGAAGGTTCATCGAGAGGCGACCAGTGGCGACAGATAGGTATAATATAGAAGCCGAGAGAGAGAGTCATGCATCAAGATCCCCGTGCGCGAAAATAAAGAGAGAAAGAAACGTCGAAACAAGGTCGCCGTCGCTAGAAAAGGTAGAGAGAGAGAAAAATGGGATGCAGATATAGAGTGTGTGTGTGTGTGTCTTGTAGTTGCGAGAGGGAGAGAGAGAGAGAGGATGGCCGTGTGGTTTATGACGCGACCTTTCGCTATATAGCTTTATTTATCGCAGCGGTGGTATCATCCTTTCTCTAGAGACTCGGCAGCGGCCGCTGCATCGGTAGCGTAAATTACGCGGATTGTTATATTCCTCTGACGGATTGCGAAAGTAAATTGCTATTTACGAGTGAGTCGAACGTTTTTATATTTATAGACGACCGGCATATTTTTAGAGCCGCTCTCGTTATTATATATTAGACACGACTGTTTTACATTTAACTGAATGACGTCATCATTGTTATGTATATATATACATAATATGTATTGGTTATGCAAGCCGAGTTCGAGCTTGCGATATATAAATTCATTTTCCTAATTACGTAAATTTGGTTCAACTTGGACAATCTAAGGCATTTAGATACTACCTCGGATCGGCATCAGATTTATTGCAGCAGTATATGTGTGTTTATCAATTAGCCGATTAAAAATGAGACTATATATGCGTCCAGCGACGAAGGTCCACGTAATATTTCAGTGACACTCAGAAACGCAGCAGCAGCAGCGAGTAAACAGGAATTATGACGCTCGAGACTAGGAAAAAAAAGAAAAAACCAGTCGGACAAGGGACGGCATTTGAAAGTGTATCGCAATCGCGCTCAGCTGCGCGCGAGATCGTCCCACAGCGATAACGAGATCCCTGGAACGAATGAAACTCGGACCAGTATATATAGTTTGAGAGAAAATTTAATGTACTGTCGCTTTCGTGTACGCATAGCTAGTTCGCACGTGTCTATGATGCGTAAGATTAGCATCAACACGTGAGTTATCTGCATCACGTAAAGTCTATATTTTTTCTAGTCTACTGATATGTATATATTAGTACCTGATGCAGGAAATCTTTTTGAAAGTCCCGAAACCGCAGACAGAAATCGCTTTTTCCGCGTCTGGGGAGAAATTTCTCTCTCTTTTTCTGTCGAGGATCGATTACTGCGAAAATACCTGTGGCTCGTTTCTCTTTACGTTGACTATATGCAAGGCTCGTTTGCCTAGAACGTGTGTCGACTCTTTACGTAAGCTTTGCTATACGAGAGAGGATTCCCGACTGGTGAAATTGCAACTTTATACGCAGGTGAAAATAGACAGACAGAGATCGGTAGCTCTCGTTGATTTGCTTACGCGTCTGTGAAATCACTCTTTTACAACATCGTGTGTGTGTGTGATTACTTTATAGCTTGTTTTCTTATAATACAACATACTCTACTCGCGCAAATTAATCCTTATAAAGAAAATATGGCAGCTCTCCAAAAAAAATAAGTAAATAAATAAATACACAGAAATCTGGCTCAGTAATTCCATTAGGAAACGCCGGCAATTAATCAAGAACTACATATCGGACAATATTATACTGTAGTCTCGCCCGGAAGAAGGACAGGCTCTCTCGACGCGCGTCTGGAAGTACCGTTCGGAAGTGTGTTACAGCGACGCTTTTGCGCACACGATCATATCTCCGGCGTGCGTCCGTTATGTGCAGAGCCCATCGACGTTATAGTTAATATGCATATGCACGGCTCGATTTATACATCGGCAGGAATATGAAATGGATTATATATACACGCGGAAGAGTATAGCTCGATATGATTTTATAAAGTGAGAGATGCAGTTTGGGAAAATCAATTCCTGCCGAATACGGAGCAGGAAACAAAGTATAGTTACAGACGTGAGCAGCGAGTTTATAATATATAATACGCTACTGTGGAAAAAACTTACTTATATTTTGCGCAATAAACAATGGATCTACTTGGTATATATCATCAGAAAGACGTGATACTATAAAGATTCATCGTCTTGTAAAAACAGCTGCAATTATTTGTACTTTATCGTAGAAAACACAAGAGTTTATCTTAATCATTTCGAGAGAGCTCGTCTAAATGCAAAATAAAGATCGGATTGGATTTTAAGTTAGCTCGAGCGGAACACGAGGTGAAAGAATGAGCGGCAAGAAACTGCGTAATGTATAAGTTCAGACGCGTGCAGCTGTGTGCTGCAGCCGGCTGTGCTATAAATCGAACTGAAGTTATCTAAGTAGGTAGTATACCAGAAGTTCTACGGATATGTAATGACTCTTTAAACACTTATAATTGGTCTGAGGCTATTTTTTCTCTACTCTACACTGCATATCCGAAGATTTATTCGTGCAATTGAAAACGACGATAACAAGAATGAAAACAATTTATTCCACCTATTCTCAAGACACTCCCTTGTCCAAACAGTCCAAGAACCCGATCCTCAGAAAAAGAAGAAAAACGACTTCGAAGCAGTCACGTTAAAGGGACAAGAGTAGCCGGCGCACGTGCGAATAATTCGCCGTATAGGACGTCCAAAAAAAAAGACCGGAAAAGAGAGGTAGAGAAAAAGCTGCATTGACAAGAGCGAGAGAGAGAGGGAGAACTGGCAGAGCAGCTAACGAGCTCCACTGCAGTAGTGTCTATGGATTGCGAGCGTGAGCTGCAGGCGCCGCGAAAGCGAAACCGTATAGGTATATTCCATCCTGCAGCCCACATCCTGAGCCAGTATGATGATGATGATGATGATGGCTATGTATGTATCGGCGCACGCCGAGAGATCAAGTTCAGCTATATAGTCTATATCTCGCGGGCGTATCCCCTTCAGCTTTGTTTGTCTTCTTCCTTGTTGTGTTTTAGGTAGCGCTGGAGTGTGCAGGCTTTGTTGGAGATTCTAGAGCTGCTTCCTTCTTGGTCTCTTGAACGAAAGGATGGATGGATGGATGGATGGACTAGAAAGACGTATACGGCGGTCGAAGTCGTCACGATGGATTGGTATCTTCGGTATACGGTTATACTTGTGGGATGAATTCAAGGGGACTCTCGTGTAGAGAATTTAATGCATACTCTCAATGTTGAATTCGAGGATGGGATATAAAAGGACGAATAAAAATTTTGAATTGTAGTAGAAGTGACACGAAGCATGAAGCTTGAATGTGAATATAGTATGTAAACTAATGCGATTGACGCATGTAAAATCTTTCTCTATTATTAATTTTACTATACACACACACACATCGATTCATACAGCATCAGACACAGCAAATTCAAAAGTATAATACCGATGAATAATGAAAGTTCTATACAAGCTCGAACAGAATCATAAAATCACTCACAATGCAGTATATACAATCACACGGAATGACTTTGCTCCCAAGCAAAAGCGTGTACACGAATAATATACAACACCAAAATTAATGCCAATTCCCAATCGAGAAAACAATCCTTCGTTTCCCATGCCAGTATGCACACCTATCCCTATATATATATACACATTTACACTTTGATCGGGTGATCAATGAAAATCTCTCGCTCGGCTGAATGGAGCTGCTGCTCCTGCCGCTACAGCCCAGAGAAGGTGATGTAATTCTGGCCGACGGCCGTTTCGCTGTTAATTTGATTAGCCGCGTCTCGTGAGCTCTCCTCTCACTCGCACACCGCCACCGACGTAATTTATCGGACGACAAAGTGCGCGCGCGCGAGTATATATGTATATAGGTATACACGCCCCGAGAGCTATGCATAATACTATATAGCAGTAGTGCGTTGAGGTGTATGCGTTTTCACCGGCTTGCGCTAATGAGTCTCCGCTGCACGAATAGTCATTTGGCTTGTGTGTAAATGTGCGGTTTGTAATATCGAATTCTTCATCTCTGACGTTTCTTGGACAGAGAGAGTAATGTGACGCTAAATTTGAATTTGTATTGTTTATAATGGTATTATGCGGTTTGAACAATTTATCGGATAATTTATCATCGCGAATACGTGTATTTGCAATGTTTAATTGATCCTAGTGGGAAAGTGTCTATATGAGCCAGAGATCCGGAAAGTTCAAGCGGGTGATGTAGACGTACAGCAGTATACATGATAATTTTACATTAGCTGCAGGTATATGCTTATCGTGTATATATGCATTGGTGAAAACAAATAAACCGATAATGTACAAAAAAAAAAAATACATAAGTTGTGTAAAGCCGAGAGCAAATTGTATAGGATAAGTGTGGGCTTAAGGATAAGGTCGATAAAATTAGGCCGCTTCGACGATCACTCAAAAAATCTTACATGCGCATGCACACGTACAGCTATATATATTTCTCTGCAGACTGCGCGATATGCCAAAGGACGGAGAGTGCAGTATAGCAGTTGCTGCACTCGAACAAATCACCGAGCAGCGATCTGCAGTAACTGGGTGGTCTCTAGTGGCCCTCTCTGGTCGTATAGAACCACAGCTCTTATCGCGAGATAGAGTAAAATAAGAGTACACGAAAAGGACGCGCGTCTCTCTGTCTCTATCCCTCTCTCGTCAGAGTGATCGAACACACTGGAAGCGACTCTTCTTGTTAATTGGCGGTAGAGAGAGACCGATCGATCGGCTTATATAATACACATTCGTCTCTCTTTAATAATCTTCGTGTTAATATTCGCAAATGCATACACGGCAGCGGTGAATATGAATCATGATCCGCAGAGACTATAAGTAGACTCTCGCGGATAAAGGGGGGGGGGAGAAGGGATTAACATAAGCCGATCGCGCGCCAGAGTCGTATACGGCTACCGATATTCGCGATGCGTGAGAGAAACTCTGCGTGAGAGCGCAATGTTTGCATAGGCGAAATCGATCTCTATATACCTCCGTGTGTATACTGCAGATATAGAGAAGATAAGATAGAGGTTACACACCGGAGCTGCATATGTTTTTCCATACGCGAGCGCACTGATAACCGATCTCATATTGATTTCGATCGTGTTTGTGTGTAGGGAATTTTTTTTTTCTTCAAAAATATACGAGCTTTATGCTGTTACTTATACTGTTGATGTCGTGTAAATGCATGTAAGAGTATAAGTCATGGAATAGAGAAAAACGAGTTTTTGAATTTCATCGTAAATGTATCGATAGCGAGTATAAATGAATTCTGAAAAGGCTGATCGACGGAAATCGCATTAATAAGACGACGTGTGTGCTTGTAACATACGGTATATACTTTTTTTTTGGAAAATATAGCGGTGATGGATCGTGAGGAGGATGTTATTTGCAAGAAATATAATCTCGTCGAAGATTGATGCAACTTTCGTCCTTTGATAGAGCTTTTTTCATCACTAGACGCATGGTTTGATTATACTTTTCAACTGATGCTGGCATAATTCTATTTCTTACATGCACATAAAGAAACTTTTCAAGCAAAAACAATATAAGAATCTTGAATCAACAACTATCGTAAAAAATTTCTCAGCCTCTTGTTTGTTTCGTGTGGTAATTCAATTCGAGCTCCATACGCAAGCCAATAAGAGAAACCCACTGCGATTCTATATAAGTATATATATAGAAGTGGGTGTCATAAAGTTGGCTTGAAATTTCGCGGATTAGATTAGCGCGGAGAGAGAGGATGTAGTTCGGGAGATTCGTGCTCGCGAAATCTCTCTCTAAACTACATTCCCCGAAATAAGGTTCATGTGCGGCTAATTAATCGTGAAGTTTACGGTAGACGTCAAGAGAGAATATTCGCCGTCGTCTCAAGGGACGCTGATAAGCGAAGAGCGCATTATAATACTTGGAGAGAGCCATCTCTGTTGTGGGATTTAATGCTGCAGCTTTTCGAAATTTCTCATCGACTTTCGCCTCGGAGATAAATTTTTAATCGTCCCTCGTAAAGTGCCCCTTTAGAAATGATATCGAAAAAAAATTTGCGGATAATGTAAAAAATTCGCTTAATGATAATAGTTATCAAGATATATTATACAGCTCTAAGCCCTGTCTTCGCAAGTTCGGGAAAGTTCTCTGCAAGAAGAAGAAGAAGAAGAAGAAGAGGAAGCGCGAAAAGCCGCGAACGGTTAAATTTGTACCAAACACGCGAGCTGACTCAGGTCCAACGCATTTGCGACATTCGCGCGCTTATTCCGAGAATCGGCCGTCTCAAGCTCTTTAATTGCGAACAATGACATAAATCGCCGCTGCAGCGCGTACTTTTACCCGCACGACGACGAGCGACTCTCTCGATTATAATTAAACGCGTGATTTTAAGATATGCGCGCGCTTTGATCTCTGCGACCGGTGGCGCATTGTCTCTCGGGTTTTATCCGTATACTTTGAAGTTTTCTTTTATTTTTTTTATTCTTCATATATAGTAAATAGTACAAACCATAAATTACAGCTATTTCTATTTAAGCTGAGACTAGAGAGAGAGAGAGAGAGAGCAAGAAAAAACTGTCAATATAATCGTCTATATATAAATAAAAAGGCGCGCGATACGTGTTAATAGCGGAATGCGCCGCCGCTCGATTATAAGTCGATAATGGAAGATATTATCGGCGGCTAAGGAAAAAGAGAAGGGTAATGGGTTAGCGTGACCAGGGATTGCAATAGAGGGAATATCGCGAGCAAGGTGCGCCTGTGGCGGCCTATCGAAGCCGTATAGTCTACACAGCACTGACTCAGAAGCTCCCGTATAAACCTTTTCTCTCTCTTTCTCTCTCACTGGTCTCGAGAGAAAGACGCGATCGGAGCACTTTATTCTGCTCGGTTCCACTCGGTCGATCCACAAAGACGTCCGAGGTTCGCTCGCGGTCGCCGGCCCTTGCTCCGGACCGTTGCCGTGATTTATCGTTAATTAATTTACCGCTTACGCAATTCCCCGGCGGAGCAGACGGTTTTGTTGCGTTTTTTTTTTGTTGTAATTTTTGCTCCTGTCCGGCGAACTTGTGCTGAAAGGGCTGCTTGTGTATACTTTTCTTTTTATTTGGCTGCTCTTTTGCTCTTGACGCTTTGATGCGCTCTGAGCAAAAAATTTATCTTTTAAATGTCAGTGTGAATCTGAAATGGTGCGGCGAGTTATTAACGACTTTTCGTTGATTCGTACCATATTGTATATCGTTATTTTCATTGCACAATTTAATATGCAAAAACGAAACGTCTGCACAATAATTGTAAGTCACTTATTACACTGACTCGCTTAATCGATTCTCCGAAACTTATACTGACAAACACATCACAACAAACAGTAGCATTTAATAAATTAAGCAACACATCAAAAAGACAAGCGCGCGATATAGCTCAGACGAACTAGATTTCACTTCTCGGAAGACAAGTCCAGAGAGAGAGATGATGCGGAAGATCAACAGCTACATACAGATCTATACTCGCACTCTTATATCTCCGATGGCCTTTTACATCGATTTTCAAACAAATATATATAAAATAAGAAAGCGCCGGAGGACTTTGACGTTTCCGTATTGTTCTTCCTGGAAGAATTATCAAAGTGAAGAGCGTTGAGTTGCTCGCTCGCCAGTTCTATAAACACAATAACTCGCTTGGTACACATCAGAAGAGATGCGGAGCAAGCAGGGCACACGTGCACCAACTACGTCTGGCTTTAAATAAAAACGATGTACTTTTTTTTTTCTTAAAAATTCAATTTTATATCAAAGCCTCTGAAACGCGTTGTTACCTGGCGTTATCACGAAAGTTAATAAGAACGAGAGATAAAATGTTGATTTCTCTCTGTTTGCTATAGGCGCCATACTTAAAAAACCCGAGAGTCATTAACATGTGTTTGTTCGATCCATAAAACTTGGTCGAGAGTTCGTCTCTTCAAAGATTTGTTCAGAAGTTTTTTCACCTCCTTAGTGTATTTACACACAAACTATTTTCACGAGATTCTCGTACCGTTATACACATTTTCTGGCAGAGTTGCGGCGCTTTAAGTTTTTTTTTAACTCGGCTTTTCTTGTTGAGTACTTGCGCGATGACAGATATCCGGGTTACACTCGATAGTTAAGCTCGTCAGCGGCTTATTCATATATTTGCTGGGACGTCTTGAAAAGTCATTTCGTTTAATTTTAGACCCCTTTGAAAGGTCAACTATATGCATCATGTGAGAAAATGCATCGAAGAGTTTCTTTTAATCGGTATTATAGGTAAACGTGTATTTTGGTATTACACAATGAAAGTTTTGAAACACAGGAACGAAAGCGTATACATGAAAATAAAACATTGTTCACGACGCGGCGTTCAAACGATTATAAACAGTCTCATTAAAAAGCCGATTAAGCATTTTTTTTGTTTAATTTTATTGCAAAAACACGCAGCGGAGCGCATACATAATCGTGTATCGCGCAAGAGCGGAATCAAGACACGAAGTAATAAAGTGAGCAGGACACGCGGTGTAAAAGCAAGCATTTAAAGCATTTACATGTAGATATAGTCTGCGAGCGACAGTTCGCAAGAGATTCTCTGGTAGCACACACAAGGCTCGCAAATATTTAACCGCACCAAGTGGCTGTATAATATTTCACCTTTTTTTTCGTGATTCAACATCCTGTAGAGAGAGAGAGAGAGAGAAAGAGTACAAATGTTAATTCTGATATAAAAATCATCTTACGCAATTTTACAGCGACATAAATTTGGCGAAGCCTTCGAAATTCCTCAAAAAAAGAAAAAAGAAGATTGGTATATACCCTACAACGAAATTGCTCTTCGAATTGCCATCTTATCAAGTAATAACGTACTCGATTTGCATACAGCCATTCATTCGAGTTCCTATCTAGCAGCGCAGTGACGCAACTTACATCTCATTGCTTTATTTGCCCGAAGGGAGTGAAGTGAGATAGACGAGCGCGCGCGGAAGAAGAGCAGCGAGAGATGAGCAGAATAACAATTTCTATCCCAGAGCTCACGAGTGAGGCGGAATTGTATATTGCACGAGTGAGTCCTAAAGAGAGGGAGCGAATCGATGCGGGCTAATTACGACACGGCACCTGCATGACTTGTCTGCTGCTGCTGCTGCTCGGACGTCGAACTATATATAATACTATACACAGATGGCTGATTGTACTCTCTCAATATGCGTATACACACTGTAGACGTTCTCCAAGGTATAAGAACATGGTAGCTCTAATTTATTTTTCATTTATTTTAATTTACTTTTAATTATCCGCGACGATTTGGTGTACAGACCTGATGCTGCCATAAGGCTTAATTAAGCTGTAACTGTTTTATTTTTATCTCGTGCGTCGATCGAAGCCTCCTTAATAAGTGGCCTGGATGAGAGAGAAAACGAAGGCGAGGAGGAAGAAATCTGTTAAGCGATGTGCACCGATTTTTTGTTTTGTTTCGTGCTGTTCTTATATACGCTTATATACGAGACAAGTTTACTTTTTAAAGTATTGATTGATTTTTGAGTACCTACATCCGCGGTTAAGTGAAAATTTTTTATTTATTTTTTTAAAGATATAAGCTTGGCAACCTTGCTGCAATTATATACTCCGTTAAAAAACGACGTTTTCAACGGTACAGAAATTATAGCTATAACCGTAATTTTTCGCTAAACGGAAGAACTCAAAAGCTTTCGTCGACATCAGCGGATTCATAAAAATACAATTCTCGCAGCTATATGTCTCTCATCGAAAAAGGTTGCACTCCCTCCTAAAAAACAAATAGGCCTTCGAAAAGTTTCAACGCCCACCGAAGCAATACCGGATAAAATTTTCAAGCTGAAAGAATTACAGCTTTCGACGCTCTTTCGTTTTCATAATTCTCAGCGTGCGCGCGTTTCTCAAAAGTAAGCCGCGAGCTGCACACATACGAGAGAGTTGCCTCTTGCTCTTCTTTTCTTCGCCTGCAGCGACATAACTCGCGACCCTAAGAAGCGCGCTCTCGCTTCTATTCCGGGTGTACTAGGAAAGCACTCTCTTATGCTGCGTGTATATATATATATATAGATACATGGGCTCGCGAACAGGCCGCTGCCCCTGCACTAATTGCCAATAGAACAGAGAGAGAGAGAGAGAGAAGCAGAGGGAGAGCAGAAGAAGTTGTGGCCAGACAATATGCGTGCATGCAGCCTTTCCTCGACCTCTTTTTTACACACGAGTAATAAAGAGCAAGTGAGCATGGTATTGCCTCCGATGTACGTGCCAAATCGTTGTCTGCGTGTGTGCTTTAGCATGGTTGCGTGCTCATTGATTAGTTGTATACACGTTGCTTATATACAAACGTATACTTGGTTAGAAGTTTGAGCTTTAATCGAGGTGAGTATTAACCTGGACAATATCTCAATGGTTTGTAGTTGGTCGTAAGTTTCTGATAGTATAACTAGTTATGTAAATTTATAAGGAAGTTTGTTGTTTTTGAATAATCTTATCAGAAGTCGCTAATCTTATCATTGTTAACTCAAAGAATTTACAATGTCACTTTTGGCATGAATTACAATTGTTATAGTTGGAGCTGTATTATCCAGGTTATGCAATCTATACGTGCTCTGGTTAGGTCAACTCTATATATACGGTCTAATTAAATTTGCAATATTCATGAGAAGTTTGAATGCACGGCTAATGGTGCTATTTGAACAGTACGACTATGCAATCCTTATTAGTATGCTTTAAATTAATAATCATTTTTGCTACTTTAATATTATACGCGAATAAAGTCTGTCCACTTAAGAATGCAATTATATAATTGATAAGAACTCATCAGCGTATATCATGTTTATAAAGTTTGATTCTCAGCGCACATTTTATATTCGATCAATGAAAATCGAAAACCGTCGGCAAAAAGGTCTGTCGGCACCGTAGGTGGTGTAAAACATAATCTATTGAAGGTATACATATGTGTGCATTGGTGAGGTGAACATGATAAGCGTTATCAGTTCGACCTACTTTTTGCCAAAAAAGAAATCCTTTCCGGCGCACAGCAAGTTCGTAAGTGTAGACTGGAGGCGTACCTTTAATCTCGTGAATAAATTTCAGTAATCTTTTGTGACTACGGCGCGTACTGCTCTATATACTTGGTACGCTTTTAGAAATTTCATTTAAAGCTTTACAATAGGCGACTACATACTCGCGAAACTTATAATAAAAAGTAAATAGAAAAATATGTACAAAAGACCTTTTTATGAAAAGATCTCTTTATGAATTTGAAGTTATTACCTTGTATAGTAATGATACATCATGTTTATGGTTTGCTGTTTAACAAACATACCTGAAACAAAAAATTAGAGTATTTTTTAGAAGAAGGATTCATTGAAGATTTAAAAAAATAATTTAGTATTATACGTTTGATTATCATCATATACACAATTTAACAAAATTATTTAATCCGATCTGTTGACTGTGATACTTAAGTTTAGTGTCTTATGAAACCTACGAATCGTCTACGCTAGCGTAGTGTACACTTGAATAAATACGCACTGAATATGCTCGAAAGTTGGCAGCGTTTGTATGAAACTTAGCATTTCTAAAATGGTATTATTTTATACAGAAATCCAATACAAGGCCACATTAATACAATTTTACGTATTCCGCCTACAATTTTACTGTATTAACATAATCTCCTAGTTAAAATCCTAAGCGTAGGAGAAAAAAAAACGAATCGATATTTTTTACTGTCGCTATAATAAGAAAGCAGACACGCATATGAATCGAATTGGCAATTCTTACTCTGAAGTGTCTTTTTAGTAGAGCCTTGAATGGGATCCGTTCCAATTCACGTTCTGCTCCCTCCCGTCTCTTTCTTATTAAATGCATGTATTATATAACTATATATTCTTTTGCTTGCATGTGTAAATGCATTAAGCGTATATATCTGCACGGACGCGCGTGCGCGTAAGTATATATATTCACACATTGAATCGACGGAGCTCCCAACGAGCAAAGGAAAGCGAGCGCAAGTTTCTCTCTTCGCCTCTTTTACACTTTGTGTCTTCCCTCTTACTCTCGAGCACACAAAGACCCGATTGAAATGCAGTTTGCGATTGCGAAGACGCAACCAGAGGGGGACGCCGCCGACCAGTCTGCCATGGTTACACGAAGGTAGCTCTTTTCTCTTTCCTTTTCTCGATCTTTTTATTTCATCTTATTCATTCTGCCATGCCTTGTTTCGGAATTCAGTCTTATCATTGCTGTACTATTTTTTGCGATGACATATAGTAATACTAAATTTTTTTATTTAATAAATTTGAATTCAATAAAGTATGCATTATTTATTAAGTTAAATTTTATCTGATACAAACATATCTGGATTTTATACCAATTTTTATTTACAGTGCACGTGTGTTAAGGTTAGTTTTTACGAACTAATTTAAATTCAGAGTCTTTTTCTTACGCATCATTTGACGTCTAATTTTTTTATACTATTAGAGGTCATATGATCATTTGATATATCTAATAGTGTAAAAAATTTCAAACTAAGTTTGCTCTGCCATCACGACGAGGAAAAGCTGCTCAATACCATGTTATACTACTAATTATCAAACAAGTTATTTAGTTAATCATGATCTTGCCATCAATAGCAAAAAGAACGGGTAACGCTTGGTTCGTCATCGATTGGATTAAAAGCAAAAACTACAATTACCATCTTATTTCAAGGTAGTTAACAAGCGTATATATAAAGATGCAGCAGTCTGATACATCATTTTGTCTTCTGACTGTGCCAACATGGCTCAGCTGGCTTCGTTGTTCGTGACTACTCTAGTGACTTTAACATGTGCAACTAGCATCGAAAGAAATACAGTGTACCGTAATTTATATGGTTTTTCGGAAGACAAAACATCATTCGAAGAATCTGTGTTAAATCTAGGTTTTGGTGGTTTAAATTTTTTGACAGAGGGTGGACAGTTTTTGGCTAATCAACTTAAAGATGAAACTCCAACATTTGGTCAAGAGTATGATTTTATTGTTGTTGGTGCTGGCAGTGCGGGTGCGACCATTGCTTCAAGATTGAGTGAGACAAAAAATGTTAAAGTTCTTCTTATTGAAGCTGGTGGCAACGAGAATTTGATTATGGATATTCCGGTTATCGTTAATTATCTTCAGTTTAGTAATGACATCAACTGGAAGTATCAAACGGAACCATCTGAAAGTTATTGTCGGGGGTTTCGTGATCGGAAGTGTAATTGGCCAAGAGGTAAAGTAATGGGAGGAAGTAGTGTTTTAAATTATATGATAGCAACCAGAGGAAATCCTCTAGATTACGATAGATGGGCTGAAATGGGCAACGAAGGATGGTCATATGCCGAAGTTCTTAAATATTTTAAAAAACTAGAAAGTATACAGATTCCAGAGTTGAGAGATGACAAGAAAATGCATAACGTTAATGGCCCAATGCGCATTTCTTATCCTCCCTATCGCACTCCACTCGCAGAGAGCTTTATTAAAGCAGGAATAGAAATGGGATACCCTACTATCGACTATAATGCTGACCAAAACGTTGGATTCTCTTACATTCAAGCTACTACTATGAATGGTACAAGATTTAGTACTAACAAAGCTTATTTACAATTTCCAAAGAGAAGAAAAAATTTGTTTCTCTCAATGTTTAGTCACGTGAACAAGGTACTTATTGATTCCAAAACTAAGAGAGCTCTCGGCGTGGAATTTGTAAAATCTAATAGAACTATTCGTGTGAAAGCAAGAAAAGAAATTATTCTTAGTGCTGGTGCGATTAATTCTCCTCAAATTTTAATGCTCTCTGGTATTGGTCCAGCAAGGCATTTAAAAGAAATGAATATCAACGTTATCCAAGATTTGCCAGTTGGAGAAAACCTGATGGATCATATAGCTTACGGTGGGCTTATTTTTTTAGTTGATCAGCCCGTCAGTATTACTACCAAAGATTTAGTGAATCCTATGAAGCCTTATGTGAATGATTTTCTAATAAATAAAGTCGGACCTTTGACTGTCCCAGGTGGATGTGAAGCTTTGGCTTTTATAGACGTTGACAACCCTAATAAATTAGATGCTTATCCAAACATAGAATTACTTTTTACTGGTGCTTCTATAGTTTCGGACTATGCTCTTCGTTATACCGTAGGCTATTCTGACGAGTCATGGAATAAGATGTTTGCTCAAATTTTCGGAAATCACTCATGGATGATATTTCCAATGTTAATGCAGCCTAAGAGTAAAGGTAGAATCCTGCTTAGAAGTCAAGAACCTAAAGCAAAACCGAGAATTATAGCTAATTACTTTGATGACCCTGAAGATGTGAGAATTGCTATAAAAGGAATAAGAGCAGCCATTGAAGTTAGTAAAACTAAGTCGATGCAGAGATTTAATTCGCGAATTCATAATGTATTAGTACCTGGTTGCGAAGATCACAAATATGACTCAGACGATTACTGGGAATGTGCTTTAAGAACTTTTACTTTTACCATCTATCATTATTCTGGTACATGTAAAATGGCGCCTGAAAATGATCCGACTGGTGTCGTGAATCCAAGATTGCAAGTGAGTGAACAAAAATTCTTTCGATTAAGCAGTACCATGTATATATTTTTTCTGTTTTATTCCAGGTTAACGGTATCAAAGGACTTAGGGTCGCAGATGCTTCGATAATGCCGATGATTATGACGGGACATACAAACATACCAGTAATAATGATTGGCGAAAAAGTTGCTGATATGATAAAAGAGGATTGGAAAAAATCGAATCCTCAATGAAAAAAAAAACAGTAGATACTTAAAATAATTAAAAATTATGAAATGCCTACAATGTTTATTATAACCTTCCATGAATATATACAAATTTTCTAACTTATTTCAGCTTCAGCAATCATTCTTATACAATTTTACTAAAGTTATTATAAAATTGTAATACAAAACAGTGGAAGTTCATGATCGCTAGTCAGTATTCATACTCACTTATGGTATACATTCTTTCCCTATTACAACGCAGCTTATGTTACATTACACAGCTCTCCTAATATAGTGTGATTCAGAGTTGAAACTTACGGTTACTAGTGATAAACTAATATACTATTGGAAAAAAATGACGACGAAGGAAACAATTATTTTAACGTTAGGTTGCGTTTGCCTACGTGAGTTTGCTTTAAATTATGGACAAACGTGTGCGCGGCTTCGATGATTTAAGACAACAGCGGGTCTTTAAATGTAATTTCTATTAATTTATGTACTACGCACTGTGTAGTGAAAGTATTCTCCTAGAGCATTGACGTAATTTTTTCACAGAAACGGTTTTAAAATAATGTTCTAAGGTGCGGTCTACTAGAATTTTTTTTTTAAATATACGATAGTAATAAATTAATAGATACAAAGAACATTCTAAAATGTAATTTATCAATTAGCTATTCAAATCTTTCTGTCTTTTAAAATTTTCGTACCTTCTGCTTTATAATTTTCAATAAACAACAAACCGCGAGTACGATTAATTAACGATCTATATAGCAACTGCGTTTGTACCAAAGTAAACTTTGTACAGTTCCGCTCAATTGAACTCTTATACACCAGGAAACGTTTGGTACATACTTCCCTGCTCGCTCCAAAGGTATCTTCGATCTCTATTTAATCAAAGGCAAATTGAATTATGGATTTACTGAACCGTACTATGAGATCACGCAGGGTTGCACATTAAGTAATTACGATTTCAGTATTATAATGAGGCTTGGTAATATCGTGAAAGGAGAATACTCTGTACCAATTGTTTCAATAACCATGCAATGGAAATTAATTTTTTGACTCTCGTTTATGGATAATAATAATCAAATACCATATGATTCGTAACAATGCTCAATAAAATTTTTGTTTAATTAAATTAAATATTAGCAAAAACAACTGTTCAATCTCTACTAAATCACAGTTGACGCCGAAAAACAAATCGGCGTAACTAAACTGTTGTTGCTGCAAATAACTGCTCATAAAGGAATTAGCAGCGAAACTCACGGCGTTAATTATCAGGCTTTCATCAAGCGCTCCGCACAATTAATCGCAGATACGCGCTTCATCGCATCGAGACCAATGCGCTGCACTCATATATCGGGATCCAGAGAGAATTCACTTCCCAATGTAAACTAGTGTATCGGCAAACTATACGTGTATATAGGCACAGCCCAAAACAAAACGAAGAGAAAACGAGAGAGAACCGCTTGGTAGGCATATTAATTAAGAGCCATTAATTAACGGCGCGAAGCTCGATCAAGCCCGAAGCGGTGTTGTGTTGTAGTGGCTCCCACCGCCGCGTAATTTCCGGGTGCGTTGGCGAGTGCATGTGTGTGTATGCAGTACAAATCGTTGCGTGGAAATTCGACGAGAGTTACAACATTTTTAAACGATTTCGCGTGCAACGGCCTACGTCATTGCGCGGGTGGGAAAGTTATTTATGACTTGGAAAATTCGTTCTTTCGCAACGATTTTTTTATGCCCCGCGCTATAGTCGGGTCATTTGTTTTCGTTCTAGGAGAACACAATTTTTGTCGGGATATTTCAAATGTCGGGACGGTTTAATTTTTCATCGTGATCCGTGCATACTTCTTCGGTAATGCGAGCTAATATATCTCTTTCCGAATACGTTGATATTAAATCATCGCGTTTTTTTATTATTAGCCGATGGAAAGTGCTATCATATTTCGCGTGTGCATCAATGAGTACTCCACTTAATTTCCACTCGATACTCGGAGCATCAACTGGACTACGCTTCGCGGACCTTCGGTTCGTTCTGTCAGGACATTATTAACCTGACCTTTCTGAAGAAATCTTTGTCACATATTCATAATCAAAACTAAACTTTGATTGGCTGGAAACGTCATTGTCATATAATATTTAAAACTAGAAGAGTTGTAAGAATTTATAACCCAAAAGGCTGTGCCAATGTTTGGTAAATTAGAAATCTATATTTTCTGCGATAATTCTAAAGAAACATTTTCGTAGCTATCGAATTAACCTTTGATAATTCAAGAATTTTTTCAATATTCAGTATGTACTCCTAAAAGTCTGTCCTCGTGGGCGTATATAACGTTACATAAACAACTACTACACCCACGCCGCGAAAGAGTGACGCATCCCGGCAGGAATCCTCTCCAGCAGACGAGTCCACGTTCGGATTTCGATGGGGGAGTAGTCGCACGGGTGTTGGGCTAGCAGCTGCTCACCTTGCGCACAACGAAGAACAGCCGCGCAGTTCTATAGTAGGTCAGTGGTACGCGCGCGCACTGCATAAACACAGGTATACACACAGGGCTCCGCACTAACCCTACAACATATACACCTACATACACACATATACATAGAGGTCCCTGAGAGAACTCTCTGCTGAGGTGGGACGGAAGAAGGGGTTGTGTGCAGCCGCCGCCTTGGCAATCGATAAAATCCTCGAGAGCCGGCGGCACTTGGCGGACTCGGTCACGGATCCTGCGGATGGCGAACAGCCAGATTTTTTCTCAAAGCTAGTGTGTGGATACACATCTATACGCATACGTGCTCTGTAGTACTGGCTCTGTATGTAGCTTGTTGTTTTTCTAAGCTTTATTTTGGAAGCAAACACGCGATATGAAAGTTTGGCGCTGCTGATATGACTTTATTTTCGGTCGGCTGGGTTAATACGTATACTTTTGAAGAGGTCTATTTTTTCAGCAAAATCTGGAATGTTGTTACATTACAGCTTGAAAAGTAGGTGCGCGAAGGTCTCTTGCCGTTGTCGTGGTCGTTAATTAAGTCGACGGCAATTAAAACTTGTAAGATAGGCGTTGCTTTGAAGAAGAGTCTTGTTGTTCACGTTGGCGCGTAATTTAATTTTGGTAATCTTGAGAACAATGAGAATTCCGGTGAAAGATAAAGCTAATTGCTTCTGTTTTTAACTACCATTCACAACACAGCATGTACAGATAGATAGTAATTTACATGAAAACGGAGCTTATTATATTAAAAGAAAGCGAGACGACGGAAACAAGTATACGATTTTCCTGAAAACTTGCGTGAAAAACGCGAGTCGTCTCGTTTCCGGACTTTCTTCTCGGACGAACCCTTCTCCTTAAGACATCCTAAAAAGCCAGTACTCCCAGAGGCAAACAACAAACAGCATCTCTCTCTCTCTCTTTCTCACAGGCACTTATACGGACACAAGCAGGCGCGTAACTGGCAAGTGTCGCGCGTAAATAGCTCGATCGTCTCCAACGCGATCAGTTGCAGTACCACCGTGCAGCAAGAGAACAATTTTTTGCCCCGAGTACCGCGTTCTATAGAGCATTCCCCGTCGTCTCATCGAAGTAGCAGCAGCAGCAGCAGCCGAAGCAACGACTGGTCAAGTATAGGCCTCCGGTCTGCCTCCTCCTCTCGAGTTCAACGGCCACCGAGCAGCGCTTCACCGGACAATCGCAAATAAGAGAAGGATCTATGCTTCTTCCCTCTGCAGACGTTCTGTGTATAGGTGTGTATATATATACACGTATACGGAGAGAGGAGAGGCAGGAAGAGAAGAAGAAGAAGAAGAGTAGGAGGAGGATGAGAAAGAGAGAGAGAAACTATTTTCCGCTCGCGAATATCGCGAGGGCAACCGGGCGAAACTTCCTTGGCGCCGATTCAGAAGCCGACTCGCTTGCGCGAGCGAAATTTATATTACGCGAACGTGGTGCATTCCTCTAGCGTGAAAAGGCCTCCCTTCTTGTGTATATAGATAGTACGTGTGTTTTCGCTTGAGAGAGCGAACCTCCCTCCGCGCGCGAGTCGAATTCGATTTGTTGAGACTTGCCGATTGAGAGCCGAGCTTGAGTTGTTTATACCGCGAGAGAGCGTCTCTCGCGTTTATTTATGGCACCTCGAGTGGCTTCTAGCCCTTGGAAAATTTTATACGGACTTTAGTGGCTGCTGCCAGAGAGGGAGTTTGATAGGCGTCAGTTGAAAGTGGCTTTTGAACTGTTCCGCCGTATTACCATCAGTGCTTTTGCGCGTTTTTATTTGTTTTGATTTGCACAATTTTGAGAAGCAATTTTCCGTTTATTCTGACGATCCGATTATATATTTAAATATTCTGGAAACGGTTTGAATGCTGATTTATAACGAAAAACTATAAAAGGAGGATCAGCGAGGAAGGCACTACTACTTTTCCCAACAAAAAGCCCGAGCGCATCTGAGCGTACAACCTGTCGTTTCCATTTTACCAAAGAAACTGTTGGTATAGCTTCTGCTTTATTTGTTCTAAGCCTATTTTAAAATGCTAATTGATGCAATCTCAAATCTTCCGCTTGTAAAACATGCAGTGTTTTTTTCTTTCAGATTGTAATGTATATTCTTAGTAGAGTCAGAAAAAAATGCTTCCTAATTTACAATCATAATTAGGGAAACCGAAGCTAGGAACAAGGTCTTCCAGTTTTCTTTGGAGAATAAATTATACCAACGTCCGAACCTTAATGTGCTTTTCATACTTTTTCCTTCATTTATAGTCTAAACATTACTTATACACTAAATAAGCACAGATATAAATTTGTAGCTAATTAAAATAAATAAAGTTGATTGAAATGATCTCAAAGGAGCAAAACGATAGTCTCCACCAAACGGGTATAACCGAAAGAAAAAAAAATGAGCGAAATTATTGCGAGATCGTTCTCTTTTTGAGAATGTCAGATTAGAATCTTAAGTGCTTATTTTACGGTATTCCACGTTCAATTATGCAATTCAAATCCACACTGCAACTAGTTAGATTCGAGCCATTGACTTGTGTAGTTGACTAAATCATTTCCTATATAACGTTGGAACTCAATGCATAACGGCAAAATTGGAACAACTTTATTTACAAGCCCGTAAGTGATTACTTCCAAGCTGTGCAGTATACACTTTTATGTCTTCTTTTGCAATCCGACTCGTTCTCTCGAACTGTTATTCCACACAATTCCATCACTCTGACAAAAATGTGTCTACAACAAGTATACATCACCAGTAATAATAATAACCGCGTTTACATCGTTCATCGCGTGCTCAAATTGACCATCAATTCTGGCAGCACATCTGCAGGCCAGTAGTGAACTTCCTATTGTTAACCATCATCATCATTAGAGAAAAGATACATTATCCATAAGCCGCAAAGGGCCACAGAAGCGAGGCGCGTCGCCGTGATTTACTACGAGCTTATTTGTCCGGTCGCGCGCCATTGTCAATTGTCGGAGCAGCAAAGATTGCGTTGCTGTGCTCGCGGCGCACTGAAGATATTCTATAAAGCTGTGCGAGAGAGCGCGTACAGTTTCTCCGATGTGTGGAGGCACGTAAGACTGGGCACAGCTCCAAAATCGCACGCGAGCTAGTCTGTTCGGAGCCTGACACGTTCGTTCATTTGGTTTGCTTTTAGCTGTCTCTCTTTCGCTCTAGGTATGTCTCCCTCGCCTCGTTTGTGGGCTTTTTCCTTCTTTTGTTTTTCCTCGCGCGCGACAGCCGAGTCGACGCGAGAGACAAGTTTCTCTCGCTCTCTCTCGTGTGCACGGAGAAATATGCGGTATATATTTATCGAATATTAATGAATAAAGTTAGTTTATTTAGAATAGATTAGCAGACAAGTGCGACACGCTGTCGACGATGTGCACGCCGTTGTATATTACACAACTTTACCGTTCTCGGATGTGTCAGTTATGGTTAGTTGTAATTTGCTTTGCTGGGAAATGCGTTTGTCATTTATTATCTGGCTTTTGAGGATGCTTCTTTACAGAAATATTGTCTTCTCCTTAACTTTCCACAAGACACCATCGGCATAGTTATAAATAAGAATTGCAATCTTCATGAGTGTGGATGGAGCATAGAATAACACAGAGTAAAATCGTTACCGGATGGGAACAAAATCTCAAGCTCCACAATTAGTCTTCAATTTGATATAGACCAAATGTTGCTCTGCTACAACTGCGTCTGCCCCACATAGGTACATGCGTTATTCATTACATAACAAGACAAATCGACAAGACACAGCTCTCTCTTGTCTGCGTTTGTTAATTAATACATTGTGCCGACTCGTGGCCGGGTAAAAGAAAAAAAAATCGTTCTCCAAAAGCCAGCTGGGATCGGAATAACGATTTCGAATTTTTTCTTGTTGTTCGACCGTTGGCTCATCTGATTCACGAGACTGGGCGTGGAACATCGTTTGTACGCCAGTGAATAATTGACCTATAGAAATCGTATTGATTGCTTTACGTAAGCTTCCGAACTCTATCGCAGTGCTTTTTTCCAGTCGTACGGTAATTTATAATTAGATTGTGTATTGTACGAGTTCATTAGTTTGAGGTTTGGCTCCTATTATCGTAATGAAATTATAATTGGTGCGATTCCCGTTATTGACATCCTGATGAATGAAGACTTCATCATCAGCTGAGAAGATATATGTATACCGTTAAATTTTCAACCTCGATATAAAAGTAATATCACAGTATAATTGATCGAAATTGCATTGTTCAATGAGAATATTAACTGAATCTCAATATAATAAGACTTCAGACATTCCCATGATACACTCGATACCAAACAAACACGCAAAGTCAAGCAGTAAAAAAGAAACGCAGCCGTACGAAAATACCAAAACTCTTAATGGACGGATTAGTCCCGAGGCATATGCAGGTTCCATAAAGGAAAGTTGATATTCCGTCAACCCTCGCACGATGGATAGTATTTCCTTTCTATTCTACTCTCTCACCCATGACCCAGCACACAGGGTAGTAATAGTAGTAGTCTCTACACACTATATAAAAGAAAAGCGAGGGTTTTTTTTGTCTCTCCCGCGCGCGACCGAACGAACGGAAGTGGCTTCGAGGCTGTTTCAATGCTTTCGAATAAACGTGAAAGAGCAGAGCGAGGTTCCTCTTTTTTTCAGATTTCAGGTGGTGTATACTGGAAGAAAGGGTCAGCGGAAGTTACGCCGCATCCTTCATTAAGTCGAGCTCGGTGTATGTGTATATGTGCGCGAACAAAATCAGTCGCGCTTCCCACACATCGATGTCTGTCTTTTGGAGCAACGAGTGAATACGAATGCCTATTCACGCCTGAAATCGCGAATATGCAGAAGGTCGTGTCTTGTTTTTGTCGATATGCTAAATCAGAAGTCAGTGTGCTCATTTCTTGTCTTTTTTTTTTCTTCTTCATTGACTTTCACGAATGACTGTGCTAATTTTGGCTGCGTGCCTATAGAAAAATATTCTAGTATCTCATTTATCAATAGACTCACTGTCTACATTCACTCTTTTACCGATGGTGTAAATATATAAAGAGAAATAACTGAATGCACTTGGAGTTTTAATTTACATGTTTTTCAACTCGTGTACTTTCCCGAAGGTTCTCTCATTCCACACAGCGTTTTATTGGGCCACAACGAATTCAAATTTGATTTTTACGATCGGACAGAAGCGGACTCGCAGCTCTGTGCCCTCCACTCTCTCTCTCTCTCTTTCTGCTGCTGCATTCTAATTTCGCTGTTTGCGAGTGAGTTTTGACTGCTGCTGCTGCTTGCACGCATATAAAAGCTCAGTGGAAACAACGACGCCGCACACGAAAATATACTCAATATAACGAAACTCGCGCTAACGCAAGGGAATAAAGAAGAGGACTGTAGTACGTGCGCGCGAGCTTTAAAAAATTTTACGATCACACCGGGCACACAAACACGTGTAAGTACGCATATAGTACCGAGTGAATATATGCTGCTGCTGGGGTCCCTTAAAGGTTTTCGAGAGCCTGCGTGCGCTAAAAATAAAATCCGCAGCTTCTTAGAATCGGTATGTCTCTCTCTCTCTTTCTTTCTCTTTTTCTCGCTTGTGCGCATGCTCATATATACACCCACATATGACAACAAAACTCGTATGGACAGAAGAGTGACGGGCTGTTAAACTAAGATTGGAAATAAATTGTGGAGTAGCTCCAGAAACTACTCGGTCGAGGCCTCCGGCTGTAATTGCTCGTTTAGGGGGTTGTTAGTTACGCCTTCGCGCAACACCACGACCACGTGGACATGGCTGGTGCTGCAGTATTCAATGCTTTGGACTCTGCGTGTCACTTGAATTTATTACTCCTTGGGCTTTTTGTTTGTTTACTCGGTCTATGTTTGTGTTTTGATGAAATGAAAAATGCACGGCGTTGTGTTTCACTTTGCGATAAGTAACGCGCGCATGTGGTATAGGTGATACTGATTCTGAAGTGACGTATACCCGCAGACCTGTCGTTTTAAGTAAGTTATTCTTTCCCTGCGGGCTTGCGTGCATTATAGAGTTTCCAATAGTTTCTCATAAATTCATACTGTAGGAACAAACAAGCTTATACGTCTACGTATATACGTGTTAATTTGTATAGAGACTTATTCGTGATTTCACGTGAGGGGGTATAATGCTAATACTCGATTACTCATGGATTGTATAATATAATAGATGATCGAATTTGGAATAATGGTGTTCAACGTTATATTATCCCTCATTAGCATACCTAATTACAATTCTAATCATATATAGACTACAATAATGCCATCACGAATTTGCATACAATATATTGTAATTAGTTCCTTCACAAGTATACAGGCTGTATATAACATATACAGTATTTATAGTAAAGTGTGCAGATGCCATGGAAACACTTTCAAGATATTCCATTACTCTTGCATGGCTTTCAAGAACCTGTCAATAAATCAGATTACGTTATCATTGAACAGTAACATCATCCTGTAAGGCCATCGAATCCACAATCCATCTATTACCAAAGCACCGAAGATATAGCATATCTCTCCACCTATATTTAGGAAGCTCGTTAGTCGATGTGTATATGTATAGCTTTCGATGCCCGAGAGAGTTTGAAAGTCCAGGGTCACTGCATCTAGTATACCATCAGCCACTGTATCTCTGAGGGGTGAGAAAGAGCAGACCTGCCTCTACAGGTATACTCGAAACGTCGGCGCCTCTATAGACGCGTGCCTCTTTTTTCATACGGATCTTTCGAGAGGACAACACTCAAGGGTCCATTGGTATATTGCCGTGACTCGTGCATTAATAGGACATCCGTATTAGTCCAATTCAGACTACCTACTTCTTGTGCTCTCCAATTAGTGGATTAGTTCGAGCATCTAGAGGAATATGTTTACTCGAGGCTTTTCGAAGATGAGATGCGACGACGACGAATGAGTTGTTGCGTCATTCGTCTCTGAGTTTTAAGAAGAAGGGAATAAATTGCCGGGTAATTTGGAGGATACCGGCTCTTCAGAGATAAAAGCGTTGGTATATCAATTATTGTAATTAAATTGAGTATACATGTATGTGCCAATACTTTGTAGAATACTTGGAGTGGATTTGTTAATTCAAAGTATACAGATCAATTTTAATATTTCATATAATTATAGTTCAAAATTGATCATACAATCACATACACCTCGTGAACGTGCGATTGTTGAAGAACAAACATCCCATTCAAGCCAGGTTTGATAATAAGCACTGCACCTGCAGCAGCAGCAGCAGCTGCATTGTGCCAATTAATTTAGCTTGTCATTCGAGCAGGCGCAGCATCTTGGAAAGCTTCAGTAGTAGCAGAGCCTAATAGTAACGATAGCCAACGCAAATGCCGTAATAGTTGGCCTGGCTGGAGCTGACTGTGCTAACCTCCTTGTAATTTATTGCGTCATCGCTTCTGACGCGGACCAATTCAATTATGCTCTCGGCGTATTAGCGCGGAATATTTATTTTCGCAAGGTTCATCGGATAATTAAAATTGAATTTCGTTGCGACACACATTGGCCAAGGTTTTCCGTGCCTGTTTTGTCTTGTTTTGTGTCTATTCACACAAGTGAGTGTGAGAATGATAAATCATTATACGAGTTCTTTTTTTTTCTTCTTTATTTTTTGTTCCTCTTGACACATAAAAATGTGTGGAATTAGATTGCGCACGTGTTGTGTGTCTGGAGATAGTTATTTCATAATAGATTTAGAAAGCATAATCCTCTTAATCTCTCTTTCTCAGACGATCATCATCGTCTCTCTGTTCAAGAGTTTTTTTCTTCTGTTTCTCAGGTTAAGTAGCGCACTCCGACGTCTTTTTTATACTTGGCTTCGTTGGCGATGCTTCTTTTTGTTACCGGCTAATACATGCCGAAGGCCATTAAATCTCAATTTTGCTTCATTTTCTAGAATAAAGCTGCTATGAAAAGGCGATCGTGCGGAACTGCGCTAACTCTTCGAGTGCTGCTCACGCCTTTTTATTCGAGCGAACAAAGGAGGAGGATAAAGACTAATCGAGACACGGTGTGTTATATACTTATTGTTCTCGCAAAAAATGGCGATCACGTCAAATACATTTCGCTCTTTTTTTTCACGCTTTCGACAGTCATTCCGTGAGCACACTTTGCGTCTCTGGTTTTATTATCTTTTTATTAAAGGTATGGAACTCTGGATTAATTACATACAAATTTAATTTTGACTGGATAGCTACTCGAAGTGATTATTTGATAATCACTTTATTCTTTAAAAATGAATGTTTTATGGAAGCATTAATTCAACGGGCGCTACGTCAGGATGTAATGCAATAATAATTAAAAGAGATAATGTCACTAGGGCAGGACGTTACACAGCCTATACAAAAATAAATCTCACGAGCGTGATGCCGTGAACGGTATAATCGTCGCGTGGGCGTATTTGCTCTCGAAGGTTGTTTTTTATGAATGCAACAGCACAAGACCTCCTCCTCTCTCGTCGTCTCCGTGAGGTCGATGAATGAAAGTATGAAGGAGGATCTCCTCTCAGAATGAGTCGTCGGATACTTTCGTCGTGTATGCACACGAGCGCACAGCGATTGCGACACTTTGCACGGCGTGGCTCCAACTGCGTTGGCGGCTATACGATTATAATATAGGTATATAATGTAAGAAATCGACGGAAGGGAGAGAGACAGAGATTGAACTTTCCTTCAATGCAGACTGATTTCTCGAGAGTGCACCTGGGAGCTTATTTTCGTTTGCTCTCTTTGAAATTGTGATGATTGAAATGAACTGTTATCTTCCATCTATTGATGTTTATTCTAAGTCACAAGAAAAGACAATTTACTTAAAATCATTCGTGTTTACTCAACGCTCTCGATCTTTTAATTCAGCCCTGAAGATAAGAATAACAATAATTCAATATACGCATTGAGTCTATTTGACATTCCACCATCGGGACTACACACAAGATGAAAGGGTGCATTAAAGTTATTGAAAAACTGCGAGAGTGGCATTCCGTCGAAGGCGACCAGAGCGCCTTGAGAAACACGTCGTAATGGCTGACAGATCCGCCTGTATATGTATGCACTCGAATGTCTATCCCGTGTGTGTGTGTGTGTGTGTGTGTGTTTGTCTGGTACAGCTCGACCTTTGAAAAGCTGATTGAATTATTTTTAGAGAGACCGGTCGTCGCACGAATATATATTGCCCCACGTCGTTTCCTTCGACGTCACACCAGCAGCGCGTCGTCGTCGTCAGAGAGAAAGACAGCTGAAGCGAGAGAAGTCTGCGCGCGAAATGAAAACAACCTGGAGAGAGAAAGAGAGAAACGCAAGTGATTAATCGCTTGAGCTGTCGATGCGATCCCGTAAGTCGCCTATCGATTTGGAGCGATCTTTATTAAACAAGCACGTGTGATGATCGATCGTCATTCGGTTCGGATTAGAGGATGATGCACCACTGACTAAACACCTCGCGTGTGGAGAAGTTTCTTCTTATAGCCTCGAGTTGTGTGTTTATTTAATCGATGTGTGATCGATGTAAAAACGAGAGTTTAGATTTGCTTGCGAAATAAGAGAAAAAATAATTTGATTTTCTGAATTACAATGATCGATGCGGCAGTTTACAAAAGTGTGATCGTATTGACAAAATATTGATGAACTTCGGTATACGCCGATTTTAAAACGTCTCGATATTATAACAAAACGTTTGCTGATTCAGTAAACTATAATCGCGCACACACACAAAAAAAACGTTGTACCTAAATTGTGTTATTCAAATGAGGTTACACGTCGATGTCGCGAACCATAAATATTTTCACATGAATATTCAATGTTTATCGATATGCGTAAGACACTGATGCACGGACGTCGCGACTTGGCACGACTCCTTTCCTCGTTATGATATTGTTTATACGCGGTGTCGGATGTCATCATCGACATATATGTTCGCGCACGCTCGCGTCCAACGAGACGAGGAGGAAGAGAGGACACTGGCCACTAGCGGAACATCCAAATTACAGTGTCAAACAGCCCTGCGTTACTGTCCTCTTTTTATATATATATAACACACACAACCCGATTTCTCTCTCCTCGTAAATCACCGAGTCCACGATTCCTCTCTCGGCACAGCAGCTGTGAGTCTACGGCTTATATACATACTAGTTGTACGAATGCAGCAACTCTCCTGAGAGAGACAGAGAAATGCATTTTATATACATCGAGAGCTGACCGGGACCACCGCCAAAAGGCTATTTTCGAAAGGGGTCGACCACTCGTTTCGACTTTCGAGCGATTCGTTGCACGAATTTTCGTTACTTGCTGCGATATCTACTTTGATCTTTCGTAAATCTGTTCGGTTCGATCGCAATGTTTGGATTTCGAGGATAAATTTTGAGAGAATCCATATAATCGATATATTTTGAAAACTATGGTATTTGTGAAGAACAAGGTTTTCTTTGGTCGTTATAGTTGAAAGCAACAATAAAAAAGTAAGAAGACACAAGGACGTGAAGAAGAAGAAGAAGAAGAAGAGGAATATGGGATAAAGCAAAATGTGCAGCGCAGTAAAAGCAGAAAGTCTTAGAGAAAGAGGTGCGTCTCGAGTATACGAAACGACCAAAGTTGCCGGTACACTTCGCGCAACGATCCAATAAAAACTTCTCACCTAAAAGAGAAAGACCAAGAGAAGACAACGACAAAGGGAGGTGGACAGCAGCAAAGTGTCAGGTACATTTTCAATTACGTCCTGGCTCGCTAATTCTAGCAATAAAAGCCGAAAGACAAGAACGAAAAAATAAAAATACTCGGCGAAAAGTTAGCGAACGCAATATAATTTTCGAAGCTATAATTTAATTTAACGAAGAGAAACATAAGTCCTATATATACCCAACATGCGAACCTCTCGACTTTGGGGTATAATACACACACAATAAGAAGTTTATCCGGCGAGACGAGGGTCTCCGCGGAGTCTGGCTCTCGTCCTGCGGATCGCGGAACTCAAGGAATGTGGAACGTCTGCCAAAGTACCGTCGTTCCTTTAGTTCCTTTACGGCTTAGCTGGCTCTCGGTACAATGCGCTCAGCAGCAGCAGCTTCTCGACTTTTCTTGCTCGTACCGTTTGCCCAATTAGAAGCCATAACATGCCGAGCGTCCACTGCTTTGGATTTTGTATTCTCTCCTTTCTCTCTCTCTCTCTCTCTCTCTCTCTCTCTTTATACCCATACGTTCCATGTGCAGCACGCTATAATAATGCGCCGCGTTCCAGACACAAACGTTGTTTTCTACTGCACGGGATTCTCTCTGCTCTCTCTCGCGTTTTCGCGCAGAAGCCAAAGGGAACATCGCCAGATGCGCAGCGCGTTTTACGTTTCTTTTCTCTCGTCGTCGATTCGTCTCCGCCGACTCTGTGCTCCTTGACTTATTGTTCTTCATATTATCTGAGATTTTTTTACTTCTCTATCCATTTCTTTTCATCGCATCCGTATGTCGAGTGATTCGCAGAATCAGTGCATTCAAAGAACAAAATCTTACGCAATAATTCATAGCGCACTGATCGTATAAAAAAGTTCCTGAACGCTATGCACCTACTTAAAAATCAGTACACACGCAGCCGTATCCGTTACTTTCTCAGTTATAATCCATTTCAACGCACATCTTCATGATCTCTCTCTTCAGCTACTGCTTTATCTCGATCCATATACACACACACAGCAAAGCCATCGTTCTTTCTTGCTCGCGTTTCTCACGTTCATATACAGCGTCGGTGCGAACTTCCTGGCGGACTAGTTTTCATGGGATATTTCAAGTGCACCTGCTGCTGCGACGCACGATAGCTTTGTTTTAGAGAGCGAAACGTACCTCAATTTTTGCTTTGATTCTAGTTGCTGCTGCGTGCATTCTTTCAGCGGAACACTGCCTCCTGTCGTATCTATCTTGTTTTTCGATGCACGTGCGGGAGATTTTTCTCTGCTATACCGATATGCGACGGCTGTCGGAGTTTTTTTTTATATTTATGGCTGCAGCGGTAACTTCTATCGAGAGAAAAGTCTTTTTAACTTTCGAAGCGCCGTATGTATGTACAGTAGCGAGGGAGTTTCTTGCTGAATTGTTTTCTGCTTCGTCGTGTAGCATATCGAAAATGATAATCTCTATGTATGTGTACACATATATATATTTCTCGAGTTCGACGATCTTGGAGAAATGAAATTTATCTGAGAAGAATATCCCAATTCACGCTCTTCAATTTTATAAATTACAAAAAATTTCACGCCTCGCGGAGAATGAATATGGATAAGCATTCAATGTGTATTATGAAAAACGAGTCGCACGGATTGAGTCATTGATCCGGCATAAAAGGGTCAGCGATAAATCAAAAAAGGACCGAGAGAGAGAGAAAGAGAAACTAATCTGCCAAGAGCGAAAGGACCGATCTCTGTCTCGCGGCGTCGCTCCCTTTCATCCCAAACCTCTCGTCATCGAATTGACCGCAGCGCTAACTCGACGACGAAAAAAAACTCATATATATAGTCCCCCCTCTGCGTCTTGTACACGCATCCCTGCGCGTATAATACGTGCCGCCGATTTCATCTTGTGCACGTCGCTACCTGTGACTATATATATATACACACACATGGGGGCGAGTATGTGTATACCTATATATATATATATATACACACACACAAGTAATTCCATGCTCGCTCACGCACAAAGAGAGGGACGACGCACATATACACGCAGGTGTTTGCCTTTTTTTAGTGCAGCAGCAGCAGCAGTGGTCACCTACGTGGCGAGTGCACTTGTGCATAACCGGGGAGACGAGACCGGTGGGTCAGCGTCTGCGCGCAGGTGAATGACTGTAATGCCCGAGGCTGTATAAAAGCTGCTGCAGGGACTGAGAGAGAGAGAGAGAAATGATCGATGCTGTGTGTGCCGATGCTCTTGGCGCTGCTGTGATAGTCTATACGAGGAAGTTGTTGAGTAACAGCTGATGTGCGTGTTGTTGATTTAATGATCGTTTAGCGTGTCGATGCTGGAAATTCTGAGCTATGGGAAATGATGGTGTTCGTGTAGACGAATTACTCGATACTGGTATTTCTTGAATAATATGTGTGTTTGTGTGTGTGTGTGTGTGTGTGTGTGTGTTGGTTTTGAGCAAATTTTGAAAGACGTTTTAGGGAAGAATAAATTTTGAGATTTCGTGTGGGAGAACTGATGCTTTATTATGACAATGATGAAGGAGGCCTTACTCTTTGGGAAGCAAAATCGCATGATTGATTTTATTGGATAATAAAAGACGTTTTTAAGATACAAAGCTTGATGAATAGCGAATTATAAAAGACGCGTTTTGCATTTTCGCACGATCGTATAATACATAAATACAGCGAATTTACATTCGCAAAGTATAAACGAGTAAAGAGGGAATGAAATATACTAAATAAATATCAATTTACGTAAATTTCAATAATTAATTATAGTTGATAGGAGAGCTACTGCAGTAGCATCAAAATTGAATTATACTTTCGGAGCGAGTCTCGATTAGAGGCCATATGCCGTCTCGATAATAGAGAGATAAAACTAATCACTGCCAATGTTTATCTATGCTCCGTGCGTGTGACTAATAGCGTTTTAATGTACCGCAGATTCCGAGGCAAACTTTTTCAAGATTTAAAAGAAAATAAAACGTTCGAATTCCCTCAATAACTATTAATTATCAACGATCAATTCGTCGTCAACGCGTCGACCTCCAATATCACACTCCTCTGGTAAAAAAAAAGCAAGCGCGCGAAAGGTATGTAAGTGTACGAGTCAATAAACTCTCATCATATCCGCGACCTTCCTCAAGTCGCCATTTTCGGTCATAGTATACTTAGTAGTCGGTAATTCCGCTTCATACTTTTACACATTAAAACACACAACGCCGGCTAATTTTTCTTTCCCACCGAATAATAAAAAGTGACTCACCTTTTCGAAGGCTTCCAGCGACGTTTAAGCACGCCCAGCATTGAGGAGAGTCGGCGACAGGCTAATAAGGCCCAGACGACGACGCCAACGGACTTCCGCCTGTGTCCAGGGCCCCGTGTAATTCTCCCCGCACAACAAGACACCAGAACGAGAACACCGCCGCTTTTATCGGGAACAATCAGTAGCACACAGCAGCGCTTAACAATCACTTAATAACCGCACCGTCGAGAGACAACAGGATGTATAATATGTGTGCGTAAGTATATACTCCCATAGGAAGAAGAAGAAGTTTCGGCGAGTAGGTATATACACTTGTCTTCGAGCTCGAGGCTCACACCATTGTGACGACACCCTTTACATCGGTTCGCCGGTACCTTTATATATCTGTCTGGATCGAGATAGATACGCCACGGTTCTCTTCGCCGCCTTCACACCGCCGGGAGTAAGTCCGGAAAAGAGATATATATATGAACGTTATGTTACTGTAGGTGGAGAGCTTTTTCGAGCGGATGATTTATTTATTTACTTTTTTTTGGTTATGTTTGACGCGTCGTTGCGGAAGCTGCACTTTCGCGGAATTACGTGATATGCTACACGGATGGAAATTCAAGGTCGACCGAGAACTGCGCTCTGCATTGTGTATGTGACAGCGGGACAATCGATGCTCCAGTTTTATCTATATGTATACGCCGAAATGCAATGCGAGTTATATACATTCCTGTCGATTTCCGGGGAAGCGTTATTTGGTAAATACTCGCGTTTGTTCGATGTACCGTTGTGCAACCGACGATTGCATCGCAATTTGTTTGTAAACATTGAGATATCGGCATCTGATTCAGCAGATATTTGGTGGATATTTCTCGTTATTTTGTCTATATCCACTCACATGTAAAAAATGCACGAAATACTAGATTTTCAACGTACCTACATTATTTCTACACGTAAAGAAAAAAACTTTATCTTGCAATTGCGAATCAAAGTAAACACGGGTTTTCAGCATTCAAGCGAACGTCTCAACTAATTCGCGCAAATATATAATACGTAATCGCACCGCACGCAACGCACCAACCATAACCTATTATGTATAGGCAAACACCATAAGCAGTACATATACATATACAACACTATATAGAATGCAACTGTCAAGCAAAGAATGTATACTAACAGCGACGAAGTGTTGTTTTTCCACGAAACGACAAAGCTCTCCCTCCTCTCGAAAATAACAAGAAGAACCTCGATATATAATCCAAAAGTTTTCGTTTTCTCTCCCGCCTTGAGAGAGAAACAACAACAGAGTAAAACACACGCTGGCGCAGTACGCAAGAGTCGGTCGCGCGCGAACCGGCTACACGCCGAGCTCGAACTAAACTGCGTGCACGCCGGGCCTGCTGCTCAGTCGTCGAGGAGGTGCCGGGAGAAAGAGTGAGAGAAAGAGCGAGCGGAGGAGGAACAGAGAGGGCATGCGCGCGGCGCACGGTGCAGCAGCAGCCAACAGCAGTTGGAAAAGGTACGTGTATATCTATATAGTTTCGAACGCACATGCGGTTCTGGCTCTTTTTCCCTTTCTCTCCCTGCTCGCTTCCTTCTTCTTGACGCGCGGCTCTTTCTATTTTTCGTATTATTACTTATGCGCTTTTCGGTTTTTTGGGTTTACTCGTTTACTTGTGGATTCTCTTCGGAATGTATGTAGGTATATGTGCTATATTTATGCGTGAGAGTTGAAAGAGTATTATGCTTTAGGTATAACCACTGAATGAATAGGACTAATTATTGTTATATTTTTGTTTGTAAATTGGAAGAGTTTTTGCGATGCAGTTACCTTATCAGTTACCGTAATTTCCTTACTGCATCGCAAAAACATACTGTATAGTATAACTACTATTATAGACAAATAAGGATAAAGAATTTGTGAAATATTCAAAATTGTTTGTTTACATTGTGTGAATTTGTCTAAACTTAATATAAAATATAAATAGCCTTTTAATTTCCATTTAATATATCGATAATTTCCACCATTGTTGTTTATTAATAAATTTTCAATCTAAAATATTTTTTTGTATTAGAATTTACGAATACAGTTTCCAATACTTTTTTTATTTTGGCTGGATATAAAATTTTTTTGCTCCAGTATTTTATTATTACAACGCATAGTGAAGAATAGCTTGGTATGATTACCGATAGATATTTTGAGTGTTCTTTTATTCGTACGATGAAAGTTTCCTTTTTATTTTTTCTCAAGTAATGCAAAATGAAAAAGTTATCGCGACATCATAAAAAAAGTATTGAAACTATGTGGCACTCTGGCACCTCGATCGGGGCACGACTGGCACATACGTATATAGTTTTGATATGTCAGCCAGCAACATAATCTCTTTATAGGTTTCAAATCAGCAGCAATAATTTAAGAACACCGAAGTGACTCATGTAGTTAAAGTTACTATGTACTTTGACTTTACTTCATTTTTATCTTAAATTTTTTCTCCACAAGACCGTGCTAAAAATACATCCGTGTTCCATCAGAGGCTCTATTGAACCCAACGATAGCTAAAAACAAAAAATATATATAATATATATAATATTGGCAAAACAAAAGAACGCTGCCAGAAATTAGGCTGGCTTTCGAGAAATAACTTTTTAATTGATCCCAATCAAAAGATATAGTAAAACAGATAATGTGCGCCATATCGCACTCCAATTTTTTTTTATACAATTTTCAAGATTCTCAATTTATAAAGGAGAATTTTGAAATCGTTCTCAAAAACTCAGATTTACTACTTTCAATCAGTTGTACTGTAAACTTTTGCACGTAACTCGGAAAACAAAAGGTGCTCTAACGCTCTTGTTTATACGTGCTCTGGCCTTTTTTCCTCTCGAAGTACTTTATTTACATAAAAGAGTCCTATAGACAACAGTATATCATAATTTTTTCCGAAGTTTTATTTTTAAAAAAGTTTCAGTTTTTTAAAAGAATTGATATTTTTCTTATCTATTATTTTAGATTGTTATAAATATTTGATCCCAGATTATTGTCAATTATAAATATGATAGAGAAATATTGATTTACTTAGTGAGTTTTTTCTTTATTCAAGAAAAATATATTATTTATCATATAAAAAATATGTTAATGGCATAAATATACTTCTGATCATAAATTTCTATGACTAATTAAAATAGTACAAAAAAAGATGGTTCCGGCCGGGATCGAACTGGCGACCTTCTGCGTGTAAAGCAGACGTGATAACCGCTACACCACGGAACCCAATTGACTCAAATAATCATTATTATGGAATTTAAGGAAAAATAAGATATATCAAAAGATATTTTCAACAGACGCTCAAAAAATGTAGTGTGTCTGATTATTGTATAATAATCAAAATTATATTATACTCTTTTTGTTTATTGAAAGACTTTTACGTTAGATATATAGTAGTGTAGACTCTTTACTTTCATCAACTGGGTATATTACTAACAGTCGATAAAACAGGGTAATAGTTACTGATTTTATCACAGATGGCGTCACGCATCGTATATGGTATTGAAAATTGATTGTTAATGAAATTTGTGCGAAAGTCATTGCAGAGTTGATATTTACTGTTTTTATCAATAAAATATATTATCATTTTTTTATTATTTATAAGAGTGCAAAGTAGAGTTAGACAAATATTCTAGAATCTCAAAAACTTTGATTCTAATTATCAGTTGGTTGATAAAAAAGATATGGATTGATTCAGTGGCTTAATAGCTATGATTAATTTGTATGTGCTTATCAGCATATTGACAGTCTTTAAGAGGTGAATTCAGTAATACTTTATCCTTTACACGCGTATGTGAATATGACTATTGTTTTGTTAAAATGGCAAATAATAATCCAAGTAATACAAAAATAAAGTCACCTAGAAGAACATTTTTCACCTCTGAAATATACATATATCATGAGCTGTGTCATTTTAATAGTAAGTAAAATATATACATAAAAACTAGTAAAAATATCATACATCAATCGAATAAAATTTATTTGTAAAGTACTAAATTAGGTTAGGAATGTAGAAAAATTACAACAATATAAACTTATCATGAAATCGTAGGATTCAGGACTACGGGCATTTTTTTTTTTTCATCTTTGGTAATATTAGTATAGTTGAAGACAAATTAGAATATTAACTTTCTATCATACTATGTCCTATGATAGAGAGAATGAAGTACAAATAGTTTTCTTTATTATTTATTTAGAATATTTCACCTCATATTTTTAATTTACAAAAGAAAGCTTCTTATATTTTAAATCACAAAATATGTTGTAACTAGACGATAGAACAAACCTTTCTAGAATGATTATTTTACGATATTTTTCATATTTCTGTTTATATTATCAAATCTGTTTTATGATTAATTTAAATACATATTAATTTTATATTAAAACAGCAAGACACCTTTTGCGTGATTTTTAAGTAACTATCAAAAAATTAGACTAGCACTTAGTAGAAATAAAAACAATATGACTAAATATATTTTGAACTCGAATGCAAAATAAATAAATAATTATATCGATAGCCATGAAAATAATTTAGTAAGTATTACACAATACTCTATTAACCATAATCAGATGCATTAACAATGTAAAGGATACTTAAATGGATAATGAAGTCGATAAAATTTAATATCCACAAAAATAATGATAAAAATAGTATGAAAGCAATTCATAAATTTCTATTTTATCTCAAATTAAGTATTATGATCAATGCTATATTTTTATAAGATTATTAATGGTTTACTAGTTATAACCGTACAGCACTTACACAGAAAATAATAATAAATTTGTACATTTAAATTCTAGTAGAATAAACAGGGTTTAGATAAATCTTAAACGTTTAATGTTACAGTTTAATTATAATAAATAAATACTTATAAATATTTATGACAAATAATGCATGGCTTTCATTACCACAATTAACATTAAGTCGCAATTCTTGGACTGTTCCTATTTAAAGTATTTGCATTCATTTTTACTTTTTTTATTTTATAATAAAAGAAGACGTACAAACTCAAAAACCTCAATAAAACATTGATTAAAAAATTAATTAAAACTATATCAGCATATATTTGTAATACTTAATATATAACTTAATCTCAATATTTTACTTAAGTCGACACTTTCGTTATTTAACACGGTATACTTTTTAATTAAAAAATCTTAGGTTTGATTGTTTTTTCATTATTTCTATGTCAGTTAATATTTACTTTTGTACGTTGCAGTTACAATCAAGTTAATGTATATCTCTTCACTTTCCTTCATTTTCTTTTCGTATTGCGTATGCAAGGAAACATGCTAAGATTATCCCAGCAATCTAAAAATTATATATTTTGAATTAGTCTGATGCAAAAAAATAATGTAATTAAAAATTAAATAAATATATGATTATGTAAAAAAAGAGAATAATAAATAACGAGGTTTTATTTAATATTACATACCTCAACAAACGCAATACCGATACCAACTCCAATCAAAATTTTAGCATTTTTCTGAACTTTCATTTGAAGCTCTGAAAAGCAACCTTTTGGAAATGCTTCATAAGGACTCACAGAGCATGGATTGCCTGTGTAAGTCTTGCAACAAGATGGTGGGAGTCCCCGAGAAAACTTACTAGGATCAGCTGTTTGCCAGTCAGCAGGTGTATCAATACCACAGCACTCAAACTGTAATAAAAATACGTGTTTTCTTTTTAATTTATTTTAAATGCAGACGGATGAAATATATTGCGTTATTTATGAAAAATTTGAAACAATTTTCTATTAGTATACTTAGTCATTATGCAGCTATTTTTATATTTATTCAAAATTGGATCTAACTTTTGGGGAAGAATTGTAATTTTCGAAAGTAAAGCAAAATAAAGGAATGGTTAAGTAACAAAGTTTTATAAAAAATAATCAATTAAATAGTTTTACCTTCATTTGTACTTTGTCCCAAGCCACTCTGTCGCCTTCTGAATTCGAATCTGAATACCTCGACATAGAATCTTGCAAAGCTTGTCTCATTGCGCCATCAAAGTCATTCTTGAATACGGCTGCAGCAATTCCGACTGCCAATTCTATGATGAAGATAACCAAAAGTGCTACTGCAAACTGATGATACATGAAAATTAAATATACGTATAATTTGTCTCTTTGCACAAATCAAATCTTATGAAAACTAATATTAATATTTAAGGAATCTTAGAGCGAGATATATGAAGTTGTATACATTTAACGTAATAGTTTATTTATTTTAAGTTCGAGATTAATTTCAGTTAGTTTTAACTCATATTAATGCAAAAATTATATTTAATGTAAAATTTTTACCGCAATCAATAAATTGTAGTGTTCTTTGATCGCTCCATAACATCCCAGAAACGCAATGACAAAGACTATCGTGCCAGCAATTATTAGCACAATAGGTGGTGCTAGGATTCTCCCTTCCAGGAAATGTTTGAACTCATTTACATCCGACAAAACTACTGCACCTGCTATAATGATGCCAAGACCTGAAATCTGTATATACGAGAATATAAAACTTTTTGCGCTCTAATGTGAAATTACAATGAATAATCAAACAAGAAGGGGGTAAGGAGGGGGGTATATTTAGCGAGGGTATGATTTCAGTACGAGTGGGAGTCGAAGGTGCCGAAAAACGGAGACAAGTGCTAAAATCTCATCCAAGCTAGAAATTGCCATCCTCCTCCCTTTGTTACACACTGTACTTTTTTTACGGTCCTTTTGCATATTGGGTAAACAATAAGTTGCTCATTTTGAGAAACTTTTTCAAAATTTTTCAAGGTTTTTAAAATTATTATTTAGTTTAGTTTTTCAAACAGCTCGAACATAGAAAATAAAATTTATACAACATAATGATACCAGAAAAAAAACTGAAATCGAAGAAGTTAATAGATTATTTTGAAGTTATTGGACTTTTTTTTTGTCTTCTTAGTTTGAGGTATATTGAAATCCGTATTATCCTAACAATATTCTAAAAAATTGATAGAACTTGATCAGATAAAAAAAAGGTTTTTTGAAAGGACACCGATTGGAATTTTGCCGATTTAACATTGTACATATATTTTTGTTGTCATAACTTGGATTTCTATTATAACACAGTTTCTAAAACACTTTCTCCAATAACAGTCTAAGAAATTGAATAGTATAAACAATGCGAATAAAAAATACGCTCTTTTTTTAACTTACAGCAAATATGAAGTTGAAGAAAAATAAAATATATTTGATCGTGCTCATGCCGCATGACTCCATCTTCACTGTTGATACTATTTCTTCTTTAACTCGAAAACAAAGAACGAATCACTCGCACAAACGTATGTTAACAAACACTTTAATTTTTATTAATCCAATTGAAGTAAACACAACTTGAATGCTGAACGGTGTATATGATTGCGCGCCCTTTGTCTTCCCGCTTCTTTTGTCTCGGCTTATAGCGTCGGCTTACAAAGAGGGTGACTTGCGAGCGTGGCGTGGGTGCGCGTCGGGTACGAAGTCAACTCGAGCAATGCGTAGCTGGCTGCGATCCTTGGCGATTCCCGCGAAGCGAACGACCGTCAAGATCGATCGGCAGCGCACCTACTTCGGGCTTTGGACTATTGGCCGGACGGTGTGGACGCTTCGAGTGGAGAACGCCATGCCGAGACCGACACGCGATTGGCGAAACCACCCCCGTATGCTGTCTACGTATGCGTACTCTGTATTTCTTTTTACTTGCGCGAATCTCTATGGTTACGGCGCTACAGCTCGGCTTGAATGACCGTTTTTATACGCGCCTACAATGAAAGCGCTGACAATAGTACGGTCTATAAGTACACAGTTTTTTTTAGATTTGTTCTTGTCATGACTCAAGCAATTATGATTATTATTTTCTATTACGCTAAAAGGATGCACGTAAACTGTAAAATCGGTTTTCTTATTACTAAGTTTTGGGACAATTTGCTTTGACTGAGTCACCATTATGGATTTTTTCATACTGCAATACACTAGAGAAATAGGATTTGTAAAAATACATACCGTGTGTAATTACAATTATATTTTAATAAATTGAGACCTTTTAGTCGGACAGAGCTTTCTTCAATTTCCGAGAATATGTAATTTTAATCCTTCCAAGATTTTATAGCTTGTAATTCGAATGCTTTTAGCTTTTTAGGTCAATTTGTCGGCAAGAAATACAGCTTCGAAGGTGTGTTCGTTCATATTTGCGGAGCCCAGAAAGAAAACGTTAAGTAAAATTTAAGAGGAGGTACATCAAGTGCGATTGTAAGATTAATATGGGTAATATTAATATGCGTAATATTGCACAAGCTCACAAGCAAATAAATTTTTCAGTTCTTAATCAAGAAAAAATTTTAACTCTTTCAAATTTTTATTGATAGACAATTGTTATATGATACATTGTTTTTATAAATAACTGACTATTGCAGGTTTTTAAGTTGAAATATAAGTATAATTTTTCTCGTTTAGAATTGTAATGGAGCATATATTTTTAAACAAATAAATGGTTTCGTTGTATAGTATAAACTATAATTATTCTCTGAGGTATTAACAGTTTAAGACTCTAAGAAGTAGTTTATAATTATCAAAGAATTAATATATGTATATAGTATTAAATTCGAATTTTTACTAATTAAAATTACTATGATCGATCGATAAATGAAACTATAAAAATAATGTCTTTATAAATTATTAGTTAAGTATATACGATTGCGAGGAACCATTTGCATACAAAGGTATACAATGCGATTTACATTTAGATTTGTATGTAAGTTTTAGATATTCGTAAAAATTAACAGAAATACAAAAGTACATTGGCACTGAATTGAATCATCTAGCTTATTAGTAATCTTATTGCGGTATTTCAATATTCGTTGACTCTTCTACATTTAATTCATGAGTACTGTGACGAGATACGCTGCGGTTGACAGGAGAATAACAATTCCAGTTTGTTGCAAAGAAGACGCTGAGTTTGGCCAACTTCCTTCTGGCGAGCTGTAGGCAAAGCAAAGAAAAAAAATCGATAAAATGCGACTGCTTTATTATCTGGGTTAACGTGGGTTACAATCGTATAGCAACGTCACGACGTACGCGCCGTCAGGGGAAAATTTTACGAGGATTGTGCTCCACATAGTTTAATCTCAAAAGAGAATCCTATTCCACCTTTGCTTGTATCCTTGCTCCTTGGTCTTTACCGTGCATAATAATTATTAGTTTTATATTAAATAGACTTAGGCAGTTATCAATAAAGAAAACTACCTATGCCATTATTTATTAATTTCTGATATATTTTCGAGTCGTGACTGTTAGTACTTGATTTTTTATAGTTAGCATATTTTTATAATTAGTGGTCGAAGTAGCAGGTTCAACAAGTCAGTTTTAGCATTGGTTTCACACCGGTATATTTATATAGTCTGTACGATAGTGCTTCAGATTTATGGGAAAGCGCAATGCGCCACCTATATTCCCTAGCCAGAAACTAGAGGAAGCCAGAAAGTTCCGTGTTCAGGCGGTGGGGGAAATGCGAATCCAAAACTGTTTTATTTTATGGCTGCTATGGCTTGGCATTAACTACGCCTTTTTTAAATATATATATATATATATATATATACACAGCTTGTAATACAATTAA
>UCOJ01000988.1:0-50336 GCA_900474305.1 Cecidostiba fungosa | reverse complement strand
CACACACACACACACACACACACACACACACACACACACATATATATATATATATATACGAGAGCAGAGGAAAGGTGAACGACCGGCAAAGTGGTGTGCCTAAGAGAGCGCGCGCCTTCAATCTCCAGCGCAGCAGCAGCAGCAGCAGCAGCAGCTCTCCTTTGGTATACATGCGCGCCGCTGGTGTCATGCTAAAAACCTTGAGTAGCCTGTGCAATGGTAGGAGCGCGAAGGAACGGGCGGCGCGAGCGCGCAGTTCACGATGTCGTAGCCGACTGACCGAAAACTCAATTAGCCTCGACACACACACGAGGAAGGGAATTCAAGCCAATTCTAGGCCGTTGAACCCGCAGCACTGCTGCTGCTGCTGCCCTCGCGGGTGCAATTGCCGTGTCTCGAGTTTGCAGGCTGCGCTCTGCGCTGCCAGATTCGCAATACACACGCACCTCGTCAGTCGAGTTTTATGCGCTCGGCGAGATATTTGTCAATTAATATATAACGGGGTGGTTTTGGTTTCAAAAGTTTTGTTTCGATCGCGTGATAATAATTTATGCAGATTTTACTTAACCTGCGGTGATGAATTTTTGATTCTCCTTTTGTACGCAAAGTTATAATAAGGAAATGCAGATTTCGTGAGGAGTTGTAAAATAAAGTTGTCGCTGCGCGCTCGGATATCTTTGCGTTCTAAAGTATGCGTAGGAGATAAGGATACGGATCGTTTACGTGTTTGATCACGATTCGTCATCGGTGTTTAGTTTTAATTGCATCCGTGTTTGCGAAAAAGTTTCCGGAAGTATTAGGAATGATTTTACCGTAAAACACTCTATATACAATACATATATCAATCAATCCTCAATTTCTCGGCATCACCGAAAAATTCCCTCCGCATCAGCGGGACTTGCGCCAGACGAATCTTGGAAGAAGAAAAAACGTCAAGCTAGCTCGACGTGTCATCGTGGAATGTGCGTAACCGGCGTAACGACACATACTGCTTGATCAAGCGATTTTCTCTATAGAAGAAACGCCAGCTCAGCTGTATACTGGGAGGCGGGCAAAGAGCCGAACAAAAAAAAGGATGTCACCGCTAATAGCCGAAATTTATTTTAGGTCGAGTTGATGCAGAGCTCGCGCAAGAGTTACATAATTTGACCCATTATATGTTTATTCGGAAGCCGAAGGAACGTCGGCACGCGCGGTCTTCGAACTTATCGCCTGATGCATTGTTGTGTGGATCGTCCCACACACATTACAATCTTTTATTCAACGGTCGTTTTTGTAATTGGAGTTATGTAGCAGATTATTATAGATATGGGTCATGTGAGGGTGACGGGATTCCCGGCGTGTAGAAACGCAATTATAGATTGCTTGACAGAACAATTTTTGTTAGTTTAAGAAGATCGTTACTACTGTCCGCTGTGACTATATTGATATGGATGCACGCCGAATTTCAGCTATTATATGCGTTGAACCTACTGGCATACTTTAGTTAAATTCACGTAATAACTCTAGTCAATTTATCCCGCATATGTATATGTAATTGCGTTTGTAACATCATATAGACTTTGATCGCTTGATGGCTTATGAAGAGAGCGAACATTCACATTTTCACAATTCTATATATTAGTATTAAAGTGCTTCCATTTTCTTCGGTCCAGCGGAGGATCAATAGTAAGTCGGGCCTTAAAAATTTCGAATCTTACACATTTTACAATTAATTATTTATGAGAGCGAGGCACTAAAAGGCTATATGAATGTCTTTTCATCAAAGATTGAATTAACAAATGATCTGTCTACACGGTGTCTTCATTTTCCCAATCACGTCGTTCCTCTCTCGCATCAATATATAATAATAATCCGAGAAGTAACAAGGAAACGGCTGACGAGTATTCAAAGAGAGTTAAAGAGCTGATGGGAGAGAGAGGCGAAGATTTCGGGCTGCAGCAGAACGGCACTATAATACGGCTCTGCAGGTCGGCGACCCATTGCCGTTGGTCAGTGATGCTAACGGCTGCTCTCTTAACTCTTTCTTTCTCAGCCAGTCATGCGTGTATATATTATAATATACGCGCGTATGTAAAACCACACAGGCTTGCGCTTCGGATTTATGGGTAACACACACACACACATGCACAGATACATGCGTGTATATATATAAGCAGGCGTTGTCTCCTGCGGTCCTTCACCCGAACGCATTATTATCCTCGAGTCTCTGTCGGGTATGTATATACGCAAGTGCGCGCACGTATGAGGCGGCGGCAAGCAGCACGTGCGCGATATAATGCATTCAATGAGTCCTGCGCCGCGCACGCTGTAGTTCTGAGAGCGGGGAGAGAAAATCGCGCGCGCGCACCACTCTCCTTTGATTGAATTTGCAGAGTGCGGCTTGCGGGGCCGGTTATGTGGTTGAACTCTCGAGAGCGATTGCCCAAAAGTTTGCTTCGATTATCTCTTGAATCGCAGTCATTTGAATTGTTGGCCGTTTTATATATTATGCGCGCTTCGGTTACTTCATTTGGATTACGTTTCATTCGCGTGTTGTTGACCCGAGTCTCTTAAATCTGACAGATCTTTGTTGCTTTATTGCTATTATGGTGTGTGGTCCTCCATTGTTAATTGTGTAAAAATTATATTTTACGTTAATTTTATTGACTCTCCGTTAATTAATCGCTTACCGATAAACGGTCTTTTTTTTTGATTGAGGTGTAATTATTTTAAGCATTTTGCGTTCCGGGATTCATTTATCTCAGCGAGATTATAGCATTAATTGAACATATAGCTAGTTGGAAACTTTTCTCATTGCCAGGGAGTAAACATTTTTATTTTTAGCCCGATTCGATTATTATGCATCATCTCTTCAGGATTTCTAAAGAAAACAATATTATTGCAATATGAGTTGTGTACGTATCATCGACATGAAACTTTTAACCTGTTGGATTTCTGCATAAAATCTTTCGGCTGAGATAACGAAGACTGTGTCTCCGAGATATTGTAATGTCCTCGGCGGAGGATAAGTCAGTCGCATTCGAGCCTTCAACGCGAGCAGTGAAATACATCACTCACAACTTACATCTTGTATCATTTTTCTTGTTTACTTTTATATTAATAAATACATTTTCACAGGAAATTTACCCTGCTGCGAATTTATTTCTGTATAAATAAATATCGAACAGACCTTTTGATTTTTTAAAACTTTTTACAAAAGATTAAGATATTTGTAGATTGGGTTGTTGATCTCAATTTAAAAATTAAGATTTAATCAATTATATAGTAAACACGTATACATACATAATAGCTCTTCCATCTCAGACGATAGTGTCTAACGGCAAAATCTGAATATCGCGAAAAATGTTTACCGTTAGCTTTTTAGGGTCGATCACTTTAGTTCACAGATATAAATAGATCTTTATAATGCTAGGTCGTCATATAAAATATATCATTTCGAACAAGTGATGTCTTGTTAACGTTGGAACAATAGATAAACATATTTAATTTAATGTTGAGTATCCTATATTCTAGATCGTATAAAGTCATAAAGTTGCAATTCAATAAGTTTATACATGTTATGAAATATAAAGCTGTAAATATAGTATTTTGACGAAGAAAAATCTATTTTAAAAACCTTGATTTTCTTATCATAAAACTAATATAATAAAGTGTTCTTGGCAACGAAGCATGCATCGAATTAACTTGTTAAATAAATATATACTACAAGTAGTGCAACTTTTTTTAAAACTTACTATAAATAATTTCACGCCATTAATCTCATCGTTACGTACATTAGAACCGATACTTCCAATGGTAAGTATTATTGAAGTATGATTGAAAGTTTTAACGCCAGTAGAACTATTTTGAAAATAAGTAATTTTTTTTTTTTTTTAATTATAATATTTGTTTTTATTAGCTTCTAAAGGGTCTTAGAAGCTCAACCTGGGCTGATTTGTTAAGTTTTTTTAAACTTTAAGATGTAATACTTTTTACTGGATCTAATATTAACAATAAATAAAAAGATTTTTTTCAAAGATATATATTAGTTATAAAAAAGGCGATTAAAAAGGATAAGTTTTAAATTATTTGTTTGGAAAATCTTTGACTTCGCCGATAATTCGTTAGATATTTATTGGAGCACACCCGATGATAATGCGTATATATTAACACACACCGGTTCTCTAAAATAGGTTCCCATCTAATACAAAAACAAAAAGAAGGCGACAGACAGAAAGAAAAAAAAAAGAAAAAAAATAGTGGCTAGCAGTCTATCCAGTATTCGACTGTACCTGGTTCCGAGGCAGGTTTAAAAATAAATATACGTCGGATAATGAAAGATGGCTGGGACACGACGAATCGCGGGCATTCGGTAAACTTACAAGTTCGTCTGATGGGCCATTGAGGCTACGGTTTTCAGGGCGAACTCGACCCGATTTCTAACGGGCGATTCAGGTCCGTATTAAATGAGCAGTAGCAGCAGCACATCAGCAGCTCTCAACGCTGCTGTAAATGTGTGTGCGCGCGCGCGCGCGCGTCAAGAGTGCCGAAAGGAATAACGGGGTCCTGTCGAAAAAAGAGCCCGCGGCTCCCACCGTTATCGGCCGTTAGAAGCAGCGAAACCAGTCGATGAAAAAAAGGCGGAAACGAGAATAACCGGGGCCAAACACAATCGCAAATTCCGCACCGGGTGTGAGGACGCGCGCCGATCCGGACTGATATGCCACGTATATATTATATCCTCGACTAGGCGCCACCCCTCGCTTATGCTATGTATATAGCCTCTACTAGCTACCCAAGAGCCATAAACCCTCAGCTATAAAATTCTACATGCTGGATCTATTTGATTCAAAATTTGATTTATGCTTGTATATACTTTAAACATAACAAATGAAACGATAAGAGACGCACGAAACACGAAGAATGAAATAGATGCGTTTGTGAATAATGGTAGGACTACGGTTGAGCAACATTTACTCATAGGTATTATATGTAATTTTCGACTAACTCGTCGAGCTGGAGCAGTGCGACAAATTCTATGTAAACAAGCATGTTTTTATGTCATTTTATTTGGGTTAAGGTCTCCCTTCGGCCGAGGGATATTGACCAGATAAAAACATAAAAAACATGCTTGCATACATAGAAGCAGATGCAGATGGTTTACTTGAGCGGAATAGAGATAAAAATTAAAAAAATATATTGAAAATTTTATTGTACATAGATTTTATTATATAGAATGCAGTTTTTTTCCATCGTGCATCTATATTGCATCTATAAAAGGGAGACAGATTATCTCGAATTATCTCCAATTGAAGCTTATAGAGCGCTAGCTCGAAAGAAATGCGCTGCTATTTTATTCGAACAAAAAAATTAATTGCCTGCATGTCATCTGTGCGCGGCACGTGCAGGAATATAGGTCTAGTAATAAAAGGGAGACAGAGATTAGTATCGAATTGAAGCTTCACAGCTAATTCAGAGCGTTATCAAAGAATTCACTTTATATCGGTCAAAGAGGTTAGTGCCTATACGTGTGCGCGTGGCGCGCACTACTTATAATCTTGCAGTAAAAAATTGTAGAATTATTATAACCCTAAGGAAACAGCCGTTTAGATTAAGAAGAGCTCGACATTCGTTTACGCAACATATTGATTTATCACATTATTGATGAGAATGACAACTAGAAAAGATACCTATTTTACTATACAATTTTTTATTAAATTACAGATTATATATATTATAGTTTATAGGACCGGAGCACAGTTGGGCTTCAAGTTAATTTTTATTTTCTCTGAAACTGTTCCTATTGTAACCTAGTTTGAAATATGATACCGCTTTTTTAACACCGTGATCAAGTTGAAGTAAATTGCAATAATCATTGTAAATTTTTTGATAATGATTGAACGTAGAGCTTTGTTTAGAAAAGTACCTTAGAAATAAACATCATAAAACTATAATATAGTGTTTTTTAAGTTAAACAATTTTCAAGCATTTGATCGTTATAATTTTTCCAGTTTATTTTTATATAATAGATCAGTATGACATATCGATCTTAGGGAGGGTTATTACAGTTATTTGTTAACAAATGAATATTTTGGAGAAATTGGAAATGTTATAGGTATTGGAATCAAATATGGTCTGGCTGGGTGAGAAGCGTCCTAACTACTATACATATAGTGTTACATTTTAAGTATTTTCAAAAGATTTTGAAACTGAAAAAAGTTTTTAAAATATTTTATAGACAATAATAACGTTGTACACAAAGATCATATTGTTTCTATTTTATTCATGGAATTATTTTGATTCTTTGCAATGCAACATGTATATTATGCATGGATGACCAAAGTTAAACACTATATGGTTATAACAATCAAGATGCATCGTAACATCTTTTATTAGATGCAAAATCAAATATAAGTTCATGATACACTGAGTTTCCTTATGTTATTTAATTCCAGCTATTTATAAGATACTTTCATAAACATTATCGCGTATCTAAGTAGTAGGCGCCTCAAGAAAAGATAATATATCAGAAAGACGGTTTAAAGTTCAATGGTAAAGCCGTTAAAAAAAGTTGCCGGCTAGTTTAGTTATTTATTGTTTGTGACTGAATTTTTAAACATTTTAGGATACATTTTTTACACGTAATAAATAGAGATTAGTTGTTATACTTATACCGTTTAATATTTGAGTAAAAACGGACTAATCAATGATATTATTTACTAAATACGTTACTATCAATACATACTTTTTCAAACAGTCTTGTTGTTTTTATTACACATCGGCGTGTTTACAGTCTGGTGCAGTCATGATGCGCTATATTACGTACCACGTGCAGAAATGCGGGATTTCCGAATCAATCAGTATTTTTCATGCACGTCTGTCCTTCGTAAAGGTCACTCCTTATTTAAGCAAGGAAAAGATCATAAAGAATTATTTGCTGAAGAGTATACCAAATAATTTTTTGATTATTTGACAATCATAATAGATATAACTGGTGTGCGTATCAATTTCAAGCTTTAATGTTATTCAGCGACTTGCGATTCATTTATTTATACTTTATGTTAAGGTTTTACGCGTTTGTTTTTAGTAGCTCGATGTATATTTTTATACCTATAATATTTAAATCCGGTAAAAATTTTACCAGGGATGAGGTATATTTGATATCCGATATGACAGATACCTATATAAAAAGCCGAAAGTAAATCAATCAACAAATTATTTGAAAAAAATTGTTTACAAGATAAGCTTGACAAAGTTTAAAAACTATATTTATGCAATTAACGCAAAGCGTTGTATAAAAAGTAAATAAAATGATTCCCATATATCTGTTTCACATTTTCGTAAAAGAAGATGAATTGTTTTTTATAATAAAATATGCGAAAACATTCGATGGGGCCAATAACTGTTTAATTAATTTCATTTCTTAGATAAGTATTAGACAAAAAATATATTATCATATGAAATGCCGTCCTAGAACATCAGATAGTGTTAATTTTCAAACATGTCATAGAACAAGGAACCCAGAAATAAAATTTGTTATGCTGATTCTAAAAATGTTAATTATATAATCAAGGAATAGTCCACTACTGAATAGTATACTTTACACATTTCACCAATAAATCATAAAATCCACGATATTGCAAATGATCTTCTCTAACGCACACGCAGTTGCTCAAAAAAATTGTTTAAATGGAACATCTGACACGTGAGCAATAAGACACTCGCATGTGTATACAATAATTAAAATGCACGTATATCTGTTACCGTATATGAGGACGCACGTGAGCAGACATAGCGCATTACAAGTAACTCGACATAAAAATCATCCTCTCAATTTCAGTGAGTTATGCACTATCGGTTGCGCGCGCGCGCGCGTCTATTAACGCGGCCACATCTATCTTTCCCTCTCCAGGATCCTGGTGTGTCTCATTCTTTAATCCTATCTCTCTAGTACTCGGCTACTGCCGTCTTATCCTTTCCCTCCATCATCGCCTCTCGGTTCGTCGAACTCTCCTGGCAGGATTTCTCGATTCAACAGAGATCAATGCAAATTTCGTTCCAGCTCTCCGAGTCAGCATATATATGTATATGCGACCAGGTGTAAGCGCGCATATATGCGGCTTGTCTACCTTTGGACGTATGTATATACAAGCGCAGCTTGGTGCACCCGCACGAGGCACGACACTAGTTAGTGTGTGCGGCCTATGTTCGGCTCAAGCGCATTAGAGAGAATGCAAGGTGTAAGAGAAGGTGCGCGCGCGCGCGCGAGTATAGCGAGTGAGCCAGCGCAATATCGCGTTGGAGGTGGAGTCTCGTGCGGGAATGTAACCCGTAAGGTAAGCGGCATCCGGGCAATGCCCTCGCATGTAAACAATCAGAAATCGCGCGTACAGTAACTCTCAGAAGTATAGTACATTTGTAATGTTTTTTTTTTGTTGTTGTTTGTTTTTACTGTATTGGTAATTGTTACTTGCTTGTTATAATGCTGCTTGTCTCAAACATATGCTTGATGTCGTTAAATTTTCATTTGAGATTTACCAATAAGAATATATTAGATGGTATACACGAGAAGAAAGATTGTTTCAAATAAAAATGCAAATTTGAGAGTTTTTACAGCTATTGCAAAAGTAAAAAGTCTTTTGGATTACACACGCCGAAAGAATTTAATATTCATGAGTAGGTTTCTAATGCTTATGGAACTTACTGTATAAATGCACGTATGTTAGCCATTTTCCAATGGTCTAACGATCGTTGCCCCCTCTTCTTCTCTTTCTTCAAGGCATGTCTTTCTCTTTGCCTCTAATTTCTTCTATTCACGGGTTGAGCCCAGTTCACTGGGTCACACATCCGATTTCTCGTGGTTAGTGCCTGGCATTTTAAATGTGGCGATCCTTAACTTAGAAGTAATTTTTTCTATTTTATTGCGTAATTCAGTCGAATTTTAGCATACGCTGATACCCATGATTTAAGACGTATTTACATTATTTACCTTCTACAAAACATTGTTATTATACATACTGCCTCTACTATTTATTTTGCGTAAGATTTTCGTTCCAGAAAATTTATAAAAATTAACATTGACATAAATATAGAAAGTACGGTGTAAAAAACTTTTATCTTCTTTGACAAAAATTTAGATATCGATCCTGATCGTTTCTAATCTGTTTTGAATTTCAAATTAACCTGTATTTTTTTCCGTAAAATTTTTAATCAGTCTTATACCTAAAAATAGCCGATTCGTTCCTTTTCAAATGATGTTGAAAAATTTACATTTTGACTTATGCAATAAACTAATGCATAAAATTTTGTATATCTTGATTAAAAGAAGCTAAGATCCCACTTTGACGAATGAATATTTTATTACAAATATCGGCCTGTTACGCGTTAGCTTGCCAATGGATTTTGTTATTTTTTAAAAAAATCTGATGGTATATCGGCTTTAAAAGAGAAGCTAAGCCATCAACCTCTGGATTTCCCAAATCGTATTTCTGACAGCCAATAAAACTGACGAACATCAAAAACGCTATATGAAGTGAAACTAACGATTTCTATGTAGTTCATTGGACTAAGAAACTGGGTCATACCGATCTCTCATAAACCGGTAGTAAAATAAAAACGTTAGAGATAAAAAAAAGAAATCGTTATTTAATAAATGCTCAAACGCTTATGCACTAATAAAAATAGCTATAAACGTATAGTATTATATACGGCAAATTATCTATGGGCACGTAAAAGAGAGAGAGAGAAAAAAAGACGAAAGAAGCAACTCTCGAAAGATTGACGGAGTAAAAAAGAATTAGCGCGCTCGTAAATCGTCCGAAGCGAATAATGAAATTCAGCACGACTGCGGCTTAATTTTTAGGTTATTCTCGAATTTTCGAAATCGCTGCTTAATTTTGAATTCCGTGAGGAAACGCGCGCGCGCATACGCATCGTTTGCGTCTATTTGCTATACCTGATGTATACATATATACCCTCACGGCTCCTGCGAGGAGATCATCGATCGACTATATATACGCCGGCGTTTTATTATCCTCCTGGCTTAAGGATCGATTGCGTAATCGTATGCTCTACTCCTGTCCGAATCTCTCGCGGTAATTTATGCACACGCGCGTGCAGTGTCCCATGGGTTATAGACATGTGCGCGTGATTATGGCGTGTCGCGTAATGGCTTGTCGACGTCGTCGACGTCGACGTCGTTGTTGAGCAGCGGCCAGACCTCGCTGGTTCGATGAACCATCAGAGAAATTCTCTTTCGAAGAGTCTCGATAGCCTGCGAATGCGCGAACGCGTTCTCCATGCGCGGACGGTCATTCACCTCTACTATAGACCACAGACGTATCGCAGACACTGCGCGCACTCCCTGACGCTACCACCTCCTAACTTGTCTTATTCTTCCTCCTCTTTATTCGTCTTCTTCTAACTCTTTGTTATCCTTCGCCCCGTGGTCTTTCTCTAATCGCTCTTCCCTCCTAATATGTGTCTCGTTTGAGGATTTGCGAGAAACTTTTTTTTTTCTTTTTGGACTTCTTTGCAACTGTATTGATATGTGAAAACGCTGGTATCTACACAATTTTATAGTTCTTAAGGTTCCTCCCTAGGAATCTATATATCATATCGATATAGGTAGGTCTATATATTATACCGATATGTCTTTGCGCAGATGGTTTGTTGCATTAAAAATTTTATTATACATAGATTTTATTATGTAGAATGCATTAAAATTGTAAAAATATTAGAACCCCAAAGAAGTAGCTATTTAGCCTAAGAAGTGCTTTCATTTGTTTACGCTAGGTTTTGTTTTAACTAAACATTGGCTTGTCGTAAATAATTACTCATTTTATTTTGCTTTATTCATGTGTTTTCAATTACTTTAAATGCAGGCGCATGCTTTAAGTCGACTGCGTTATATGTTGATCTAATGCTTCTAAACTCTAGGGACAATTACGCATTACCATGCAGACAGCACACGAATAGGATTTGGCACGTGTAAGAACACCGAATAGTCATCCAGACGATCTTGAAATTGATAGCATGTGGGAATTGTAAATTGCCTGACTTTATAGTTCTGCGCGTTTACAAGGATTTGAGATTATATAGTGTTCTGGTGATTTTCTACAGAATTTCGTTTGATACAATTATATTTTTTTTTTGTTTATTATCATGTGCGTAATTTTCATCGAAATCGACCTAGTTAAACCTATTTTATTAGTAAATAATGAATTAACATCGTAATATTCTATGTAACACCTATAGAACTTCAAGGATACAGTCGTAACTCACACTAGTAGGAATGTTTGATGTGCTTAGATGGCAAATTTTGCACTTGTTGCATAAAATACTATTACAGATTTATAATTTTTTTTAATTCAATGCCAAAATACACTTGAGAAAAAAATAGCACATCTTTAAAAACGTACAATTTTATTAAGTTCATCAAATTCATTAAATTCGTATTTATGAAGAGATAATGTGTATAAAAACACAAATGTACATACATTTTACGTATTTATGATTTACGGATTTAAATTGAAGGTCAGTTGATATACGTGTGACACGAGTAAGTTGGATGTACGTTGATAAAGTCTTATTGGTAGCAATGTACGTGAAAACAAACAAGTTACTTGTTAAATAATTTGTAAAAGACCATTTAATTTAAATAGAACAATATACAATCTAGAGAGAATTATCGTCAATCGATAAATATTAATAGAAGTCGATATTAAATGATAAAGTATTAAAACTTACTAAATCAGAAAATACGCTATATCATATATCTCCAATGTTAGACATAATCAGTTGTCAATATCAATCAAAAGACTTGGTGATAACAATCCTCTTTAATTTTATCGTTACAGTGTGATAAGTACTATAAATGGAAGATGTTTTTTTAGAGAATTCTTTTGTAATTTATAGTATATATTTGTCGTGGGAATAAGATTTGTAAAATAATACTAAATATAAATGAATCTTTTAATGCAGCATTTTAAATGTTTATTCTATGTAGATTGTATTAATGATTGATTAAACCTACATATTGACCTGGTTTAATACATTATTAAATAATTGTTAAATCGTAACATTATATTAATATTTTTTTTCAGTTTAAACTTTACTAGAGCTTTATTCCTTCGCGTGCCGCGCGCAGATGGTATGTATACAGACAATAAATTTTTTGTTGTTTCGAACAAAACAGCAGCGCTTTTTTTTCGATCTGAGGCTCTGAAGTAAACCTCTAAGCTTCAATGCGACATAATAGCTATCTTCCTTTTATACATGGAGGGATATAATAATTTAACAATGCTTCAGTTAACTTCATACAAATTATATGAAGTTAGCTTAAACTCCCATTATTAATATTGATATTTATGACGTCTATAATTTGGTTTTTTAAGAATGTTCCTTCTTGGTTACTTTAAAGATTACTTATTGTGTACATTTCAGAAGATACGGCAGTCACTTCAACGAATTATTTCTATTATCCGAGATAGTTGAACAGTCCGCCCGGAGAGAAAAATTAGGGAGTTATTCCATGAGAACTTGCGCCCGGAAAAGTAGTGACTAACTTCATCGAATAATTCCATTGCTATTCTAAATATATATGCTTACTTGAAGTTTATTCTAATTTATAAATTAATGACGTAAAAAGTACTAAATTCTACATATGCATGTTATTGACGTATAGTTACGTGGGAATTTTTCATTGTCTATACTTCATACGCAATTATCTTAGAACTTGTTCCATCGTCATACATCAAAGTGGGAAAGTACGCAAAAAAGAAGTGAATCGAAGTAGCATTAATCGCAAAAAGGTGATAAGAAGTTAATCTTTGATTACTAAGAGAGGACACGAGACTTCAGTTGCGCTCGTGTAAGTTTCAAGTTCGAGGTTATCTTTGCGAAATGCCTCACACTTGAATTGGCGCGACGCGTAGACAATATCACCATCTATTAAGATTTAAAAAACAATTGTTAAAAAAAAATTTATATTTCAAATCCCCAGATTCATCTGGAAACTATATTTGTTTCAAGTATTTCTAGAGATGTAAAGGAGTGCTCTTCGATGCCCAGAACCAAAGGAAATTTGCGGTAGCTGAAAAAATACAATTATATTGGCCTTCGAAATGTTGTACCTGTTATATGACGTATATAAAAATTGTTTTATGTTTTTCACAGTGTACCTGAATACATAATACAATTTAATGCTTTTTTAAAACAATTTACGATAAATATATAAATAAAATTCAATTTTTCATTTTTTGACAATTTAAGGTGTACGGCACGGATAGGCATGGCAGCGGACTTAGGACAGGCAGTGCTATAAAATAGAGTACGATACTCATGTCATAAGCCATCCTTCATAGCATGGCGTTTAGCTAATACAGAGCTGCTACACAGGACTGCATATGCCACTTGTATCGTAATTTGCAATGTATCGTTTGTGTAAATTAAAAACAATTAAACAAAAGTTAGATATCTCAGTATCGCGACCATCCATCGTAGCTCGACTTGGAGATTTCAATAGATCACTCGTTCAGATTATATTAAGGATCTGTAACTTACTATTACCGAAGTGTATAATATTTTACGAGAAAAAACTGACATTTCTCATGCAAATTACACACTTTACTTTACAAAAGTATTTTGAAAAAGTATATATTCAATACGGATACGTGTTAGATAATTCTTGAACTTGCAGTATCTCTAGCAGCTGTGAGGTAATGTTTATCATTTAAAAATATTAAAATATCATTTAGGTACCGCTACCAGCTGACAGAAACTTGTGATATTTTGGACATTAATTATGCGATGATGATATAAAAGTGTCTTGTAACATTAAAGACAGATATTCGAATCAGGTAGATTATACTTTGACTCCAACCGAGAAAAAAGAAGTTAATTGAGCCAACCTTGAATTGTTTATATAAATTTTGGAAATTGTACTTATACGGTATATCTATAAGATATATGTATCAATAATTTTCAGACATTTACTGCTGTTCAAAAACGATGCTAAAATTAACTTGTAATGTATACGTAATTGTGAAATATACTGATTATAATAAAGTGAGGCAATATTGACAGTCTGTAATAGATATCAGTACGGAACTACATTTCGTTTTGGGCTTTTGGGATATGACTTTTGATAGCAAGCGTATAATTGGCTCTTATTCCTTTAATCACGCTTATACTTTCCTGTAAGCTCCTGAGGAAGAGCATTGCAGCAACGCCTCGGTCTTGGTAATGTAGCATGTATAGTTCGTCGCAGCTGTTCTCTCTTCAACTACCCTAGGATTACAAGAATTGCATGTCTTATTACGCTGTTTATTTAAAGAATCGTTCAAATCCGCGGAATTTAGAATTTGGTAGTTCAACTTATACGCCAAGATACAATCATGATAATGAAGTAAAGACCTGATAGAGGAAATGTTTAATTCGTTCGCGATACCACTGTAATCATGATCAAAATGATGTGTTGGCCGAAACAATTTGAACGCTGCATAACGGAGAAACTTGTGCTCAACTGACTTGAGTCTGCCTATTTGACAAGCTTTGTAAGAGTATCATATTTAAGAAAGATAAGTGAAATGAGGAAAACCCCAAGCTATTGTAAAGATAAATGATGGAACCAATATTAGAATTTAAAATTTTTTTTGGACTTCATGCAATACAGTACATAAAACTGTATACATAAATTATTAGGATATCGACAAGATTACTTTCGACGTAAGCGCAACGAACTATTTGGAAATTTGGAAAGTTTCTTTGAATTTTACTCCACGAATTTTAAATATTATATTACGATTATACTATAGATTCGATTTCGATATATGCGCCTTAAAATATCACATTTTACAATATTAACCCATTAAAAACCACATATACGGTGCTGGGAGCGAGAAATACGCGGTGATCCATACTGGGCAACGTTCCGTACTAGGCACATCGCCCTATAATCATAGTATATTTTTTGAATAATTATAGTTAAATGAACAATTTGCCCAACTCAAGCTATCTGCACGTCATAACTTATATAAACTGGAAAAGCTCTTGAGACTTTTTATCAATCCTAATCGATTCAAATTTTGAGCCGTGTTATTGTACTTTAACGTTTAAAAAACGATTCGCGCGCGTGCCACGTGCGCTCACGCCGCAAAAACATCATCAGTAGCCGACGAGTGAAGATGATCCCACGTGGTAATTATCACAGCCACGCATTCTCCGAAATGTTTTTCATGGCCACCAAGGTCAGAGGGATGGCTAGGAGAGGGGATATTTTAAAGAGCAAACGATAGATATACGTTGTGCGAAGACGTATAGACGAGTATATATATACATACTACGCGTAATCTGGAATCACGTCGGTATTATAATTATAAGTGTCCGGGTACAACTCCATTTGAGAATGTGTCATAGAAACACGTGCTAGGCTTTGTTTTCGTTCAGGATTTTGACCTCACGAATTCAAAATTGTTGGAACGTCTTATACTATATGCGGTGATATCGTAATCTGTAATCATAGCTTTTTTTATAACAAATCGTGTACTATCGTCACAAGTAGGAAAGGCTTAGCGATAACGTTAAGTAGTTAAATTATCATGTTATTATTAGATTATACGTAATACTTTTGGTAGATGATAATATTTTTCGAGAGTATCTTCAGCATAGTTTCTGCTCAACCGCTTTTAGTCTTGTACACATGATATACCATTAATCAGTAAAACTACGCAATGACAGGCGTTGATCTAAGTTCTTATATACGCACTCGTTAAATGACGAATATTTGTATGACATTCATAAATTTATATCAAAAAAATTTATATCTCATAAAAGTAAATTGTTAAAAAAGCAACGTATTACCAACAATTACATTAACGCATAAGAATATGTTCGGTATACAATGAATGTCACCTCTCTATCGGTACACAAGGAATTTACGATAATGCATGTGCAAGATAAAGGCAGGGAATTTTCGTGCAGAAAATAATTGTGAAAATACATGTTCGTTGCATTTACGAAAAACAAAACACAACAATTCATCGAACTATTATATGTAAAATGTTAAATGGAGTATCTAGCAATGACATAGGTTCACAGACATAGATCGTAGTATAGCTTAAAATGACGTATTGTCTTATTAAAATTTTTGCGTCACAACTAAACACGCGTATATTATTATCTGAGTGATACACGTGGTTTCGGCCGACAGTCATTGCCGGGTGCGCTGTTCGCGATTGGAATTTCCTTCTTCGCTCCCCTTCTTTTCCTTTTGTTTGTTGACAGTCTTTCGTGAGTCTTTCTTATTTTTCTTCTTCTTCGTCTTCTTCTTCTTCTTCTCCCTTTAATTTTTTATTATCGTCTCTTCTATATATCCTACTTGTTTTGATTGTGATATATTTGTACCTATATACATGTACCTTGTTTATTGGTCGGATTTTCAACTGAGTGGACCGCCGCGAGTAATTCTTCTTGGCGATTAAAAAAATTCCCATGAATGATTGGGTTTTTTTATTTAAATTGTTTGACGCAGTATCATTCATCTAAGATTGGATATATCGATTTACTTGTGCCCTTGACGCTTTTTCTTGATAAATATTTGTGTCCACTTCGTATAGAATGTAATGGATAATAATTGATAATTTTTTATTAGAGCATCTGTATCAGAGTAACTTGATTAAAATTAGCAAGCTTTGTTATAGTTTTGAAGATGTCTGCATGTTCTTTTTTTTTAAATGAGGAAGCAAAACCTGTGATCTGAAATGAAATCATGCATATGACCATCCCGAGAATTTGCGTTATCTTAATGCAGATTGTCTGACACAGTCACACGAACTTTGTACTTTCTTTAACTTGCGCTTCGCACAAACGTATACATTTTCCTGTTAAGCGTTTAATCATCTTATACGGCAAAATAATGCAAAAGATGAATGCATTTATTTGTAGAAATATTTCCGTCAAATGAGTTTACCGGTCAATATAGCTCAAATTTTAATAATTGCAAAACCAAAGTTTTTATAATAAAAATTGGGCACAACAATAGCGAAATAACTCTTTTAACGCGCATATAAGGTTTTCATGTATAATTTATGATAAAGGGAGATCTATGGTATAATTTGGTTTTGTCAGGCGTATACAAAAAAATACACGTTTTTCCATCGGATTATATCGAGTACGACCGCTTTATGAGTACGAGATTCCTGAAAATGGGATAAATAAATAGCAACAAACTCTAAATATATTCAATATTCTTTAGACTTTGTTCTGGCAAAGAAAGATGCCCGATAAAAACAAAGATCCCCGTTATAAGTAACGTATCGACTCCACATGGCTAGTATTAGACCCTTCTAATAGAAGTCCGCTGTAGCGAGTAATGTGTCGCAGCAGTACGCATAGCGTTGCAATATGAGCTAGTCATATATACACATAGATTTTCAAAAGATTTAGTTTTTGTATCCTATGGTTTCAACAAGTTCGCTGGCCTTAACATGAATATAATCACCTCAATGTCATTGTTTTCTTCACGCCCAAGACACGGCGCTACGTAATACCTAACACCTACGGGAAGGAAGGAGCTCGCCGAGAAATGGATGTACTGTAATTTGGTTACTTGCTCCATTGCCTTACAACGTCGTCAGTTGCACAATTTACTGATGCCGCGGGTTATAGCTGCGCTGCGCGGCGGCGCGCACGATGCCGCCGGACTGTAAAGTGGCCGATCCACAGAGAGGCGTGAGCTGGTTTTCATTTGGACAAGCGCTATACGGTACACTCAAATTTTATTGTTCTCGGCTCTATTTACCAACGTAATGCCTGTCGCAATAGTCTTCAAATAAGGCAAAGTCACTGGGTATATACATTCTGTAGCAGTGAATTCAGTTGATGCTTTTATCAACTGACGTGCGTATATGCAGCGCTTTGTGGGATTTTTATCATTTATTTTTTTGAATTAGCGAAACATCGACGATAACGTTCTTTAAGTCCTGGAATGCGAAGAATTCTACAATCTGTGCGAATATATCGAAAGGCCTGAAAGATTTGTCCGATAACTGCGGTGATTAGTATATACGTTCTGCGGACGCACTTATCAGTTATACGAGTATATCCGTCATTTTCAAGTGATTAATTGCGGCCGATTGTCAGTGACCCTTCATTATAGCCTAGTCGGGTTGGATCGTGGTGATATCAATTCAGTCATTTAATTTGTCGAGTAACGCCGATTGTGCGTGCCCCATATAACTATAGACGCATGTGTAGTGTAGGAATAAAAAAAAAAGAGACGAAGTCACTACCAGCGACAAACCTGCTCTACTTTTGATTGTCGCTATCAGCTTCTCAATTTTGTGATTGTTGTGAAATAAAAAGAGAATTTGGTCATCATTGTCTACTATATGAGTCGTTTACAAAACAATGACAATTCACGCGTTCGCACCTTAAATCAATACTTAAACTTTACTATGAGACACGCGAATGATTTTTTAAGTTATTTTATATGAGTTAAAAATAATGTCCACAAAAAGAAAATTTTGTAAAGGCGATAAAAAAAATCTGTGGATATAATCTGCGTTCACCTAAATACATTTACAGATATCTTTTATCACACTTTAAGAAATTTTTCTTTTCGTGGATATTAATTTTAACTTATAAAACAATTTAATAATAAAGTTTAAGTATTGATTTAAGCTGCGGACACGTAAATTGCTACTTTTTGTTGTATGTACATTATACTCGTATAGATAATGCACTTTCGGTCCCAAACGTTAAACTACAGTTTCTATATTCAATAATAATTTGCGCGAAGATATGAATTTTCTATAAGCATACAACAGCATCGAGCATCGATATTTTTTCAACTATACTGCATATTATAGGCATGCCATTCAAGTGGAAAGAAAATGTTTTGCATCGAAAGTTATAATTGACGATCATATAATCATTAGCGTGTACAGTATACAATCTCTCGCTAGAACGTCGATATTAGATGTTTATAGACCGTGTCATCTTTGATGAAGCTTTGTTTGGATTCTCTTCACGCGTGAAACGTATACTATATCGAACGCATAAGGATAATAATTCATAGTTATATAGATAAACGTCATCGTTACAGTTTTATTAATTCAATCAACTCGTTGCGTAAAAAGAAAAAAAAGGAGAATATTAGCATGTCGCCACTGCAGAGTACTTATATGACCCAATCATCAAAGCTATATAATAAGTGAAGCGCGCTAAGAGTTCGCGAGTGGTCCTAACTCGACGCATCTGTTTGGCAATAGGAAACGGTGGTTATACAGAATCTCATTATTTCGACATCTAAGAAAATCCGTCGAGCCGTCACTTCGGCATTATATTATAGTTGCAGCAATCCATCACAAGGCACCAACAGGCTTTGATCAATATTCGACATCGGAACAGTTATGAAAGCAATGTATACTACAATTTGACCGCGCAACAGCTGAGTGTGTGCTTAAAAAAAAAAAAAAAAATCCGGCCCACGTCGATTTTCCAATGCACTTCTGCTGCTATACTACTGCACTGTATTATAAAGAGCGACAAGTATCTATATATATGTATATATATATAATAATAACTCGAAAAGAAAGAGAGGAGCTCCTGTCGGTTCGCCGTCCAGTCGGCAAGTGCTGCGGAGGCTCTCTCTCTCTCTTTCTCCCTGGTTCCCCTTCTCACGTCGGGCCCCCGTTAACGATCCCGATTCTGTCTTTCCCACCGCTCGCAGGGTATTCACGTCTCTCCCACCTGTCGACTCTCTCTCTCTCTCTCTGTCTAAAGGAGCGCGGGTAAAATCCGCGTGTAGCTCGACCAACGAGACGGTGAGCCGGGGGTCCGCCCTCGCAGCCCCTCTCCATTTGAATATTATATAGCGGTGGTAGTGCTGGCCGTACTCCCCCACGCGGCGACTATCTCTGCGATCGGGCTTATACTGCAGGCAAGCCTGCACTGCACGAGCCTGCGTACGCATACACACTGAGCGCCGGGTAAAAGAGAGTGAGACGCGACAGTCCCGCATCGAGCTCTCGGGTCCTATCTCTCAAAGAACCCCCCCTACTCCTCGACCGGCGGCTCGAAGCTGCGGCGGCGGCGGTGGCCGGCTCGGGGATCTGCAGAGGCGCGAGCGCCGCCGCCGGCTGATGAGTCACTATATAAGACAGGCAAGGACAAGAAGGTGTATGTTAGTACACACTAAATCCTCTGGTAGCTCGCACGCGCCGGCTATCCATACCGAGAAAGAGAAAGAGAGAGAAAGAGAGAGAGAGAGAGAGTGAGAGAGATCACAACACAGCATCAGAGTTTACTTTACGGTATCACACTGTTGCTCGTTTGTCATTTTTCTTTCCCCTCGGTCGTGAGCAAGTGCAGAGCTTCACTTTTCGGCTTTAAGCTCGATTAAAGCTCCACCGATGAGAGATTCGCTTTGAGATATCGGTATCGCAACGATCGGTATAGACACGCACACAGACAGATATCAACCGACATCGGTACGTACATCTCTGCATCAGTGTCGTCGGAAGTTGGAGGCAAAGACAAAGTAAAAAAGAAAAAGAAGCACCGATCGGTACAGCGAAGATGTTCGTAGAACACGGAATCCAGTGGCTGTACGCGACGATCGGCGGCATTCGCGCCGATACCTTCCACACCCTCCTGGTGTTCTTCGGGGTGCTGGTGACGGTGCGGCTGGTGCAGTGGTACCGGCAAATGCTCTCCTTGCCACCGGGACCATGGGGTCTGCCACTATTTGGCTATCTACCATTCATGAACGGCGTCGACATGCATCTTCGCTTCGGTGAACTCGCCAAGAAGTACGGCTCGATGTTCTCGGCTAAACTGGGCACACAACTTGTCGTCGTACTCAGCGACTACAGGATCATCCGGGAGACATTCAGACGCGAGGAGTTTACCGGCAGACCTCACACCGAGTTCAACAACATACTTGGAGGATACGGTGAGTCTTCTTTTCAATAACATGCTGTGTGTCGCGAAAGCTGCGCACGTGTAGCGTAGATATATACTATACCGGTTCGAACGCGGGCTGCAGCATACTTGAAAATAGTGTATTTATATACACTTGATCAGCTCGGGATGACTTCGGCCTCTTTTAGGCCAACTCTGTTGAGTAATGACTCTCCGGTAAGGGGAATTTCTTTTTTTCTTTTTTTCATCTCCTTTTTACGACGGATAAAGGTGTAGACTTTTAGTACCTTTTCGTTTAATGCGCTTGAACTTTCACTGTTTAAGGCTTAATACGTAATCCGAGTTATACTTGGGCTTGAATTTAACGTCATTTTTATTATACGCACCGAGAGATACGCCCGTTTACATAAATAAAGCTGTATACTAATTGGGTGGGTATTGCCAAATTCGAGAGAACGCTTGAAATACAGATTCCGAGATCTCTCGTTGCGTATTATATATTATAATAATGTATACTCGCAAGTATATTTGGAATTCGTATATCGTATATATATAAATCAAAAAATCAGTGTTATACAAAACACCGATCGCGCTGAAATTTGCAATTTGTTGACAGAAAATCATTTTGCAATCGATTAACTCGGTAAGAACATTAAAGTGCGTCAGCATTGAAAACATTTGCCGATGCAATTGGTTCGCTGAATCGACGTCGTTCTCTCGAATTCAATGCCAAAATTCTTAGGAATAAGAATGCAAACTCTTATCGTCGTCGTCGTCGCGCGCGCGCTTGACTTAGTCACTGATATACTCGAGGATCAACGCTCGCCCGAGTTCAAGTGCCGATTCCTCCCGCCTATCTTTGCTGCACGAGTTCTTTTCTTTCTCTCTCTCTCTCTCAGTGTTTTCGTCCCACGTTATGCACTGCTTGCAATATCTTCGAGAAGTTTTCGTGTCTATACGAAGTGAAATCTCTCGGGCTGATAAGTTTCGAGCTTACGATATGTATGTTGCACTCCAGCTCACTTTCGGCAATTAAACGATAAACTTGAGTATTATAATTAATGTAGAATGTATCGTTGCAATGTTGCAGGAATCATAAACTCCGAAGGCGCCCTGTGGAAAGACCAAAGAAGATTTATCCACGAGAAGTTACGCAACTTCGGTATGACCTACAGAGGAACCGGCAAAAAAGTCATGGAGTCGACGATCATGGTAAGTTCGAAATTAAAAACAAATTTCTCTCCAATAATAAAAGGGACGATCGTGACAGGTTGTTTAATCGAAAAAATTCGCGTTGATCATTGCAGAAGGAAGTCGAACTGTTCATAAGAGGCTTGGAAGTGAAGGCAGGTGCCCCGACAAACCTCTCCTTCTCGCTCGGCATGTCGATCACGAACGTCATCTGCTCGATCATCATGGGCGTGAGGTTCAGGCACGGCGACAACCGATTCAAGCGCTTCATGCACTTGATCGAGGAGGGCTTCAAGCTCTTCGGCCGTCTGAGCTTCGTCAACTACATCCCGATGTTCCGTTATCTTCCCTGGCTGCAGACGGTGAAGACACAGCTGAGCACGAACCGCGAGGAGATGGCCGAGTTCTTCCAAGAGACCGTCGACCAGCACAAGGCCACCTTCGACGAGAACAACATACGCGACCTCGTAGACACCTATTTACTTGAGATCGAGAAAGCCAAGGCCGAGGGTCGCGAGGACAAGCTCTTTCAAGGAAAGAATCACGGTACGCCAGACACTTTTTTTTATTATCATTTTCTTCCGCCAAGCGAAACGATCGAGTGTCTCATAAACGCTTTTCTCTTGAATCGGTTACAGATCGTCAGCTGCAGCAGATCCTAGGCGATCTGTTCTCCGCAGGCATGGAGACCGTCAAGACGACCCTCGAGTGGGCCGTGATCCTGATGCTTCATCATCCCGAAGCAGCTCGCGCCGTTCAGGAAGAACTCGACCAAGTTGTTGGCAGACAGCGTATACCTTCCCTCGAGGATCTGCCCTTCTTACCGGTCACCGAGGCCACGATTCTCGAAGTTCTTCGCAGGACGAGCATCGTGCCACTCGGAACCACCCACGCCACAACTCGGTAAGTTGATATTGTCCAGTAAGCCGTTCACCCGGGATGTTTATTAATAGAATGCACGCGAGGTTCATGGCTGTACAGAGATCCCTCAGCAGCTGATGTTAATGGCTCGTAATTTTAATTGTATACCGTTTATAACGAGTTTTCATCACGCTTTAACAACTGTGATATCGCGGCTGTTGTAAATATTCCGCTCGACTCGGCAACGAGAGCTATAATGAGATTACCCTCGGATTGTCAAGAGAAAGAGAGAGAGGGAGAAGACGAGTTATCGCGAGCCAAATTTAGTAAAGTCAATAAAGAAAGGGTTCAGTCACTCGCGAGAGAAAGTCGAATTTTGAATAATCGGCGCTTGCGTGCTCTGCACCTGCGGCCCGCTGTGTACCAGACACACAGAAAGAGAGAGAGAGAAAGACCGCATCCAATAAAGACGCTCGCGGTGTTCGGTGGAAAAACAGGATTAAAGGGAAAAGGAGATTGCCGGCCGCCCGCGCGAGTATAAATATATGCGCCGCCGCCGTCGAAAATCTTACATAGCCAATTAAAAGAACTAAAGAGAAAGTCATCCGGGCGCAAATTTTTGAATCCGATCGCTCGGGTATAACGGTCGAATAATCGGCGAGCGCAGAAAAAAAAAGGAAAGAGAGAAAAAGAAACTCGAGCGCCGCGCGCTCTTCGTATAGTTACACATTTTCTCCCGTCCGCTTCCCCCACTTTTCTCTCTCTCTCTCTCTCTACCCTACAGCGGAGTCTCGTTCCGCTCGTCTTCTGGCTTGTAACCATATAATGGAGCAAATATATATATACGTGTGTGTGTGTGTGTGTGTGTCTGTGTGTGAGTTGGTTGTCGAAGACCGTTCACAACGGTGCTCCGTTCGCGCGGCACACCGCACTGAATAAAAGTGAAAGTCCACTTGGCACTGCCGCTTTTCGGGACGGGCCCACCTTCGATTTCGAGGTCGATGACACACGCAGCGCTTACGGGCCTCTCGGCGGTGTGCTTATATACGAGAAATTTAAGGGAAAAAGAAAAATCACAATAAACACTCTCCCGGTATAGATGTATTGAAATGTGATAAAAAATAATTGAAACATTATGATAATAAGCCGGGTTATCGCTCGATCGTTAAAAGAACTTGTTTATTATTATTATATATTTCGCAATTATCTAAAAATAAACAAAGGCTCGCAGAGCGTGCATTGATCGAAGGGACGAGTTTCTCTCGTTTGGCGGGAAAGAGCGTGACACACGTGCGTCTCTCGAGGTCCCCTCCCACGGAAAAAAAGGAAGGCGTCCCTTGAGTCCATAGCCTCGTTTTTTTATCTCTCTCTTTCTCGTTAGAGGCCTTTTTTCTTAATTTCCACGCGAGAGCGCATTCACCTGTCGCGCCAGACACACACTCACACACATATACTTATACAGAGAGCGAGGAGTATCGTGTGCGGCGCTCTGTCAAACGTTACATAAATCTGGCAAACGTGTTTGCCGAATTGCATAATTTTTTTTATGTAATGTTATCCGCTCGCTATAGCACCGCCGCCGCCGCCGCCGCGCGCAGTTCATCAGCAGCGCAGTTGCATTATTCCGAAATGATTTTTTCTTTCGCCGCAGCATCAGTGGAATAATTGATGTTTTCATATACATACAGCTGTAATAAACTAACTCTCGATTTTTCGAATTGAATATTTATGCACTTGAACATTGAAGGGAGAATTAAGCAACTGCACTGTATTGATAAAAGAATGCTTTCAAACTCGCGTAAACACGTCGCTGATTAAGTCGAAGAACATACACTGTCTTGACCTGATAAACCCATGCACTCGACACGTCCGAAAATATACCGCAGACAGATTAGCTCCGAATATCAATAATCGCTTCAGTGACTCTCTCTCTCCCTTTATATATAGGTATATCGATATACCAGTCAATAGTAAATGGAAATACACGACGATGGGGGGTAATCTCATTTTTGGGAAAAATTTCGAACGAATTTTATCGCACATTGAAGCAGAACGACGACGATGACTAACCAGAGCTTTTTTTTCATTCTCTGCTTACAGCGAAGTCAATCTGAACGGCTTCACAATTCCATCAGGCTCACAGGTGATCCCCCTACTACACGCGGTTCACATGGACGAGGAGCTCTGGGAAGAGCCAGCCAGGTTCCAGCCGAACCGTTTCCTTACAACTGAAGGCAAAGTTCACAAGCCCGAGTACTTCATGCCCTTCGGAGTCGGTAGGCGCATGTGTCTCGGAGACGTGCTCGCCCGTATGGAGCTTTTCCTCTTCTTCTCGACTCTGCTGCACACATTCGACCTCAAACTACCCGAGGGTGCCAGTCTGCCAAGTCTCAAGGGTAACGCCGGTGTCACCGTCACCCCTGATCCTTTCAAAGTCTGTCTGATCAGGAGGGACAGGGATGTGCCTTTGAGGACCGCAGGATCCAAGTAGAACATTCGATCTGAGCTTGCCCGTTTTTCCATTTTGTTCAACGCAAAACGGGCGATTTTATGTTAAAAAACGTAAGCACGGTTCCCGTTCCTATTTCGCTCCGAGCGAGCGAGACAAAAGCGCAGACTATAATATTCTCTCGAGTGCGCGGGGTTTTTTTTTTCTTTTCCGATTTGCGAGATGCGTTTGGAGTATATGTGACGAGATGGCGGCGCGATTGCTACAAGTTTTTATTTTTATCATTATTATTTAGGCTTGCGACGGACTTCGAATTGTCGAGCTTGCCTATTATATATTGAACTGACCGGAGCTTTCGCGTCTGGCTGGGAGAGAAACATTCGATTTTGAATATGCGAACGAAAGAAAAAAATGGCCTAAAACAAAATGATGTTCAATGCAATGCAATGCAATGCAAAAGTGAATTTCAGCGGATTCTGTCCTGCTCATAAATCCATTAAGATTAGAGAGCGATCGAAGCCAGCAGTCATTGAGCTTCGAGCTGATGCTTGAAACAATTTTTTTAGAAAGTATAACGAAGATAATATAAAAAAAAAGAGTAATATACTGTATATCCAAAGTAGAGTAGAGCGACAGCGTCGTGAAATTCACTTCGTTCACGAGGACGCGATGCGCGCCGAGCATCGAAGATTGAATCTCTCTTTTTTTTAAGGATTCCTGATTGGAAAAACACACGGATTCCATCTTCCTCCTCGGCCGCGATTTTAGAGTACAAAAAGAAAAAGAAGACAAGAAAAAATCGAAGTCTCGAAAGGTTTGAAGAGCTCCGCATGTGTTCTTACAAACAATTTTTTTTTTCAACATGCGTTGATTATTCTTTGTATACGTTTGTTTGTTTTTTTTATGATATATATTATATATATATATATAGATCCCGCCGCCATAATATTTATTTATGTAAAAAGACAACACCGCTTCGCGACAGCAGCTTTTTTTAATTTATTCCCCACAACCTATAACCGACAGTTACCGGTAATAGTTTTCTTTTTTTAAACAATTATTACTATTATTATTATTATTATTATTATTATTATTATTATTATTATTATTATTATTATTATTATGATTAATCTATGGTTTTCAACTGTTACATTGTAATTTCGGGGTCTCTCATTTTAACTGCAACCGAAGAGAGTCCTTACATTCGTCAGGCAATATTACAGTTTTGTTCAAAGAGAAAAGCAGATTACAGATCCGTATAGAAAGCTGCACGCACCAGAGGGTGGCTTCGCCGTAGAGTTCCTTTTATACTTGTACATACAACCACTTAATATGCTAATTGTAAGTGTCTTATCGAATAATGCGTGTCTGAGTTGTGATTGCGAGATTTTTTTTATACTTTGTATCTGTGTAAAAGAGTATACGACTATTAATTATTATAGAAAATAGACGTACAGAGATGAAGAGCGAGAAGAAAGAAAAAAAAGGAAAGATCAAGCGATTGTTTACCAATAAAATCGTCGTCGTGAGACGACGATCGACGTGTAAGCGCGAGCGTTAGATCAGCTTTATAGAAGTGTTCGATGGATTTTTCTAGTCCATGATCTTTTCTCAAACTTGTTGATTTTTTTTTCTTTATTTTTTCTCTTTTTTTTCTTCGAATGCTGATGAGTGCGCGCATGTGTGAGTCCGTTTATGATGTGCGATCGTCAGATCGAGCCGAAAGCCGCCGCACTGTGTTCACCTGTCGACCGCCAATTCACGTGTCGTAAACTGTACTATTTAAAATGGAAACACATTTTTTTTTTACAAAATGACAAAATAATAAAAAAAAATTACTTATTGAAAAACATGCTTTCTTATTCCGACTGTTCTCACCTCATGCTCCTGAATTCCAATATCTCTATAATTCAATATCTGAATGCTATACTGCATTACAAAACTACAAGAAAAAAAAATTGTTTGTAATAGTAACAAAGCACTTTGTAAATATTACTAAGAAAGTAGGTAACTTACCAATTTTTTAATTACACTTATACCAAGTAGGCGCTTTGTTACTGTAACTGAATCATGAAATTCATTAATAGTGATGCACTGTACTGTTTCACTCTTAACCAAAAGTTTCTAAGAGCATTGAAGCGGGGGTTCGAAAACGATTCAGGTACCGATCGTTACAACGAAGAGCCTTCGCCCTCGTTCCAGCGTCTCTGCGGTTGAATCTTTCTCGCAGGATACCCAAAAGAGAGTCGTTCTTATGACCTATAGCTTTCTCTTCGCGACTGCGGTCCGCGTACCGTATTTTCGGCAGTATGAAAGTCTGCCGAACTCTGTCTATCTTTCTTTATGTACATACACATACTTGAGACCCAAAAAAAACCTCACCGTCTAACGTTTGAGTGGGACGGCCGTTACTAATAGTTACGATAGAGAGTTTAGATTTCGCGTCTGGCACTTCGCAGTTTTTATTTGAATAGCGTTTCTTTACTTTTTTTCGGAGATATAAATAACGTCGAGTGTGAAATTTTAATTTACTGTTTTTATTTCCTCGGATATAGAAGGATTTGCTTTTAATCTTTATTTCGTATTTTAAAAAAAGGGACTAGCTTTTAAATGATTATTGACAAATTAGCCGACGATTGCGTTGCTGAATCTATGAAAGGGAGAATTTTCATTCGAAGATTAGGTCGTTATAAAATGATTACAAAAGCAGCCATAGAGAAGCTCTTGACAAATGACACATCAAGAATTTGGCAAACCATGGTATAACAAGCTAATAATTATAGTCCCGGTCCGGTTTGAACGTATACCTACTTGTGAAATCGTAAGATGTGTGAAATACTTTTTGAAACCCCAGATCTATCAGGACCGCGGAGCCAATGATCTGCAACACATCAACTATCAAAGCTCTCGCGTCTCCGCCGTCAGACATGTATGAGTTTGCTTACATAAGAGAAACTCACCTGCTCGTGAATTTCTAACGAAATATCTGTCTTCTAACCAGTTGGTATAATCCATAGGGTTAATGACACGAAAGTCTAATGGCTCCAAACCACGTGCGAGCTTACGTAAGGTCTTAGCTCGCGGTTCGGTTGTCTGCAACACTTTACTATACAGATGGGGGGGGGGTCCATGCGAGAGAGACGCACTTGTACGTAAAATTATATCAGAAGATCGGGGAGAAGATGCGGGTAAGATGTTTCTTAGTGCGGGCTTGCGGATGACTTTTGTTCGACAGTTCTCAGTGTGAGTTGTAAAACGATTTTTTGATTTGAACGGTAAATTTGAAGCTGACTTTCCACATGTACTTTTCGTGTGCGAGCATAAAAATATATTTTAGACTACAGCTAAATAGGGCGTTTGACCTAAAAAATAAAAAAAATTACAGTAGTAATTCACTTCCTTTATGTACTTAACATACGCTATCATTTTCGGCAGTAGGTGAACGGTACTGCGTAACATTTCGATCAAGGCTGCTACTTTACAAAAGCCGAGTCCATTGTGTAATCCACCCAACATATGTTGCTCAGGTACCTTAAATTCAACTTGCTCCATCGTTGAGCGCGCGCATCGCAACTTTCATGCACAATGGCCATTTTACATGCTTGTATTCTTCTCTTATTTACTTACGGAAAAATGTTACGTTTTTCGTAATACTTACCTAACTCAATGTGGATGCAAAAATCTTACAATATCATATAATTTTATAATATTTTACATGCAATGATCGATCTGATATATACAACAATGTAAATTTTATTCCATTGTTTTCTTATACTATATAGTGTGTCAGTAGCTTGAGAGGGAGAGAGAGAGGTATGCGCGCATGAAAAGAAGAAAGGCACAAGGAAGCAAAAGAAAGATGGATACGCTCGAAAGAAGAATAAGGTGACATGAACAAGTGAAACTGCTAATGAGGAAAAAAAGGTATTGCAGGATGTTGAACGCTGATACAGAAAAATGAGGTTGTATAAATGAAAAAGCTTTAAAGTCTTTTATTACAGTTTAAAACAGTTTTATAAAACAGTAAATGGCACTTTTATTTGTAATTATACAAGATATTTGATTTAAACGCTCACTTATAATTATCAGATCTAATATACTATAAAAACATTTTGTAAAATTATCCTCAAGATGTATCATTGTACTTTTTTCACGATGTAAAAATAAAGCTTCTCTATAGAAATATAATATTGCGCAGTCTTTCCCTGGTAGAAATGTGAACATTTCCAATAGTCTGTAAACTAGTTTATGACAAGAAAAAAATGCAAAGATTAACATCGAATAGGACATGCCCAGAAAACCTGCTAATTCATAGCCAGAAACTATTTTAAAAAAAGCTTATCTCTTAAACCACTTTTAATGTCCCGAAAATGTCAAGATAAGTCCTAGCGACTTATTTCTACCCTAACCCATTAAAATCAACCCATTTTTAATGTCCTGAAAATGTCAAGAAATTCCCTAGCGACTTATTTCTGCCCTAACCTTAAAATTAGAAAGATTACTTATTTCTATACAAAATACCTACTTATATTGCATTTTTAGTTACGTAGAAAGATCAACAAACTGCGCTACATATATAGCATAAAAATATATGAAAGATAATTTTAGACCGTGACAATCGCGCTAACTCTAGCGTTAAATTTCATAAGTGATAAGGTATCAACGACGAGACTTAAATAACAGAGTTTGCGGTTTTGGTACTAAAGTGATACCGCAGTCTCCTTCTAAATTGATGGTCTGACCTTGTGGCGCTGATAGTGTAAAACGATGTAGAATGCGTGCAGCAAAAAGAATTAGTATCATTCGAGCGAGTTCATCGCCCACACACATCCTCTTACCTTAAAAAGAAGCAAATATAATTTGATCTTATTGTTATGAAATGTTCAATGAGGTTAAAGTCCGATAAGAATGCATATTTTTTTATTGCCGGGTGATAAAAATATTCTAACAAAAGTAATTAGATGATACTCATTTCTATAATGTTATTTAATTAATCGTTTAAATATACATAATAAAAATTTTTTAGAAAAAGAAACTTACCATACTGGAAGGGTAGAAAAGCATCAGATGACTTGACAAGACCACCATCTTCAGCTATGAACCTTTCGGGTTTGAAGTCACGTGGATCCGACCAGTACAAAGGGTTCAAGTGAATTGCCCATTGGAAAGGTACTACCATGCTGCCCTTGGGAATGTCATAATCTCCGATCTGTGTATCCTGTAGGAATATACTTTTTACTTTAAAGGGACGGTGCAGAAATATAAACTCTCGTGAAAATACGGAATAGCGAGAGGAGAAAAATCAATAAGAACTAATAAAAGATAGAAGTTCAAGCGATAATTAACCTCAGTTGTGCCATGGGGAATCCCAATAGGTACTACACTTCTAAGGCGCTGAACTTCCATAATAGCTGCTTCCAGTCGAGGCATGGATGCCCTATCTTCCAAAGTCGGATCGTTTTCGCCAACTGCATTTAAAATCTCTTCTTGGATTTTGGCCTTAAAGAGTTAGATAGCATTAAAACGAGATCGACACTATTAAGAACTGCATAAATTCTCTGCTCAAAAAGTAGTTAAAAATATTATTCGCTCGTATTTATGCGAAGAATATTGCCAACTTATAATTCAACGTAAATTCAAAACAAATAAATAAATAAATAAAAATTTCCGTTTTGCTCAAATATACTAATAGCTGCAGATGTGAAGTATTTATGAGTATATGTAACTCTCACCTGTTCTTCAGGGAAAGCAGCCATGAAAAGCAGGAACCAACGAAGTGTCGTCAAAGTTGTATCAACTCCAGCGCCGTAAAGATCGGCTAAAAGGTAAAAGCATTGGGTCTCGGTAAAAGATGCAAGAGACTCTCCATTTGCTATGCGTCGTTTCATTTCTTCGTCATATGTCGCTAAAAAGCTGTTCATTTCAGTTGGACATTTTCTGTGGTCTTCAAGTATCTTCCGGTAGTGTTGGTGCGTCTTATTTTGTCCGTCCACAATGAGCTGCATTGTATTCCCGTAACGGGGCAAGAATCTTAACATCAAATAACAACCATTGTTCATTGTTAAAATAAAATTTCGTTATTGTGGTGTCTTAAATATTTAAAAGCACTCTTTTGTAAGTTTACATATTTTTTTAATAATATTATTATTTTTTTTAATAAACGTTTCGTAATAAAAATATTCTAATCGGTAAAAGGCATGTTACATTAATATAACCCAGAAAAAAGTAACAAAAAATACACTGCATACGTAATAAGAGCAAATATTGTGTTTGTATACCCACCTGAGAAATGGTAAAAAGTTTAATGGTCCGGAAACGCCTATATGTTTGACTCCTTCTTCTTGCATATGTTGAAACCACTTCCAAAGCTCATCGTCTTCTTCGTAAACTTTGCCAAATACTATATTATTCATGAGGTTTCCTATACAGTGGTGCAAAGTACTGTGGGGGTCTAATCCTTCCATTCCCTTTGAACGTGCTTCGAGTTTCTAGAAAATAAAATACGAACAGCATTGTCTCATATCAAACAATTTGCATATATTTTGGCTTCTTTTTCTCAAATCAAACCTCGACTGATTCGTTAACAGCCAAAAGTATCTTCTCCTCCAGCTTATCCCGCTTGGGACTGGGAAACTTGACCATGCCAAAGTTCTTGAGACATGAAGACACGAATTTCCGTTGATCCTTCCACAGTTCACCCTCCGATGCAATTAGACCTGCAATAAAGAAAAAATCACACAACATGCCTTTCATCGCTCTCTCGTCGGTTTTTCCTCATTGCAATCTAGCAGCGTATACTTTTCTCACGTTCTCCGCATACGTTATAAAGGTACAGCTGTATGTACGACTCTCTGGCTGCGACGTTCCTTTCACTCAATACGCCTCTAATGCAATGAGGAAAATCTAGATGAACGAATCAATGAACTTTCCTGGCTCGCTCGCGAAATTCTCTTCGCGGCTTGGAAACCAGAGACACACACGCACACATTGAGAAAAGAAAAACGACCTTATCACAAGAGGAATTGGTAATATTGTAAATGTAATATAAAAGACAAAAGGCCGCAAGACGAAAGAGAAAGAGGGTAAGAGTGCAATAACAATAATAAGACGGAGGAAAGGGGGAAGGAAAAAAGGCCGTCGACTCGAATGCGCCGCACACACTTGGCTCGTGCGGCGCATGTGTTCTCGCCGAGAATATAGGTATATATACATTGGGAAAAAAAAGCGAAAGGATTACTGTCATTCCGCTTAAGTAGGCGCAGCCACTGAACTCACCGAAGGATAATCCACGATTGAATAAACAATGATCCTCCGCGCCTATACTGCGCCTCGGACGTGCGCGCATTTAGCGAGCCGCGGGCTTTCGTTCACGCTTGCCTATTCTATAAGTATATCGCGCGAGCGAGTGTTGTCACGCATCTGCAGCAGTTATATAGTCCGAGATTGACTCGGTCTTCCGATAGTGTATTTTTAAAAATGAAGCGATCGAGAGATGCCGATGCCAGCGAGTCATGATGCGATACAATCGGGTGAATCGAAAATTGACGAGGTCATTTTATTGCTTTTGGATGGGGGATATTACTCGATTCAGGAAGAGATTTTGATTATAATAACTCGCGTAGATTGATGTGTCGGAAATGACAGTCTGGTGTCTTCTATAGAAATATTTTTGAATGTCAAAGCTCGAGTAATGTAAGCTCTCATCACTTCTGGATAAAATATGAACGATTTTGATATCAGTATTTATAAACGATTGAAAATGAGGTAAAAAATTGATAAATTCATATCGTCATAGATCACGCAGTATAATAAATTGTATTATTGATATATGCATTCTTACGCCGAACAATTGTTAGAAATTAGTACTATGAGAAAAAAAACTTGACTTCCGTACCCTACTACAAATAAGGATGGTTCCAGATTGCGTACGTGTTCTTTTTTTAACAATAGTAAAGTCGTTTGGCAATAAACTATTTCGGGATTACCAGCACGTTAAAATAACGCGAACTTCAACGACCTCAACACATCGGAACAAAGTAGTTGACCATCGAATCTAGGCATTTGGCTTCTGGGGTCTTTATACCCTATGCATATTGCGCGATAATTTATATGCAGCAAAAAGCACATAAATAATTAATCTGCATAAGTTTGAGGCTACAGCCGATAAAGGCTGTAATTCCGTTGAATTTTATCACCTGCACGAATCCCACAAGCAAAACGAAAAAGATCGAGCGATTTTTTTGTCCCCGTATATACATTAGCCCGAACCAGATGCACGTGTTGCGGCTCTCGATATCATTCATCTCGAGGTCGAAGCTTGAATCAAGAAGAAAGGAGACGTAAAGCTGCAGGAGAATCTCTGATGCTGCGCGATGATCCTCTGAAAGGCGCGCTCGAAAAAAGCTATATATGACTGAGAAACTCGAGTGTATATGTGTATTATAAATACATATACACATACTGCGGGCCGTCGTCTGCTTACGCGAGAGTTTTTTCTTTGCAGCTCTGCAAAGTATGCCGAGAAAGCGAATACCAAGGCCACTGTGATTACCCATTGAATTATACGCACAGCTGCTGTTTGCGCGAGTGAACTTCTCGCTTGTACCTACGGTCAGGATAATAAATTTCGTGGGTCCACGAAATTGAATTTTGCGCGCCAAGAAAAAAGTGTGGAACAAAGCACGTTTCTGTATGAAGATCGCAAATTGTTACGATGTCTTATCAGCATGTGGATGTCATCGATTTGAAGGACATCGACTAATTCAAAATCGTGTGAATTTCACGATACTGCATTCCTATATGCGAATTCGACGATTCACTTTAAATTTTCATCGTACTTAGAGAGCGAATAAAAGTTAATTTCTGTTGCTATTTTTTGTAGTTCTGTTACATTTTGAACCGGTCGACAATCGATTTTGATCGAACAATTTATTTTGAATTCTCGCATCAATCAACAGATTCCGCACTCCACAACTGCCCTCCGGTTATCGCTATTATTATGCAGGAAATATAAAAATATGTAATTTCTCATTATATTGATAGCGCATATAAATAATAGGGTACTTAATATATCTTAATTATGTATACGTTTCCAGTCAAAATGCGATCTTTCCTTTTCTTTATCGCGATGAATTAATGTTTTAAAGTTATCAACGTAATTATTTAAAATTTCTTATAATTCATGATATATCACGATACAGAGTAAGACGATATTACAAAAAACTACCGTACAGCTGACCGATTTGTGAAATCGATATACTAACAGAGAAGAAAAGGGTGCTGCACCAGGCCTAACTCCGTCAATTAAAGACCTGCCAAGTGTCGATCGTATACTCGAGCATTATAGACGTCTCATAATTACTTGCAACTTGATGTAGTGCCACAATAACGATCGGTTGAGTCGCTCGCTTTTTCATCGAGCGTCCAAGTCGCGCCGTGAAGAGGCCGTCGGCCCGTCCTTGCAAAACTAACTGTAATTCTCTCCACGGATGCAGAGCATAACGACCGGGACCGGGACCGCGAACGCGCGCGCGCGGGACGACTTCCTTCAAGGAGATCGATAAAAGTGAGAGTCCTTCGGAGATCGGCTACTTCACTCGGTCGCCGCACTGTGTCGCGCGTCATTGTGCTCATCTCTCTCTCTCTCTCTCTCTCTCTCTCTCACACACTCTTTTATTCTTTCTTTCTTCCTCTCTTTCTCTCTCACTCTCTGTGCTTCTTGTCCTCCCCATTAATTCAAGTATTTTTTGTTGCATTCGTCCGGAATAATTAATTCGCGGGATTAAAAAAATTGATTGAATCCTCTCCTCTTTGGCTCTCGGCAGCACGAACGCTGCGTCTGCATTTGCATCTGCTTGAGTCGATCAGCGTTGCTTTGTGAACTCTCGAGTGTGTGGTATACAAAAAACTTTAACTATCGAGCGAGAGATTTAGGAACTGAATGCCGCGCTCAGGTCAATTTGTGAGTCGAATTCATATATACGAAAGTAAAAGGCATGACTTTTAACTAAATTGATGGCTAAAGGATAAATTTTTTTCTATGGTTAAAAAAGGCCCTCAAGGTTGACAAAAAAAAATATTCCGTATTTTTCTCGTGTGAATAATTTGATACGTGCTTTTGGATCGACATATGCGGATACCTGCATTTAGTCGATTAATCAACGTTTTTTCACCGATAATTTACCAGAGAATCTCTGATGTGATTTAACATTAAACGCGACTATCCATAAACGTATAATAAGAAGTCATCGAAAGTATACAAGTACCGATCCAAGCATAATTATATATTAGACATGTATCCGCACTAGTTTTAATCCAACATCCGAGTTATTGTATTATAGTTTAGGTGAGTCGCTCGGACTGTCATAGTCTCTGCCACATGTTGACCGTCCTCGAACTCGCGGACTCTTGCGCAATTGCACACGGCGACAAGTGACGCCTTTACGCTCGCGGTAGCTATCAACAAGCTAGTGTGTATAAGACACAACGAGCGCACGCGCGATCTCGATCTCGCGAGCCAATGCCGCGACGCGTGTCTATGTATACATAGCGTCTTACTCTCTCGGCGCTCTTTTTTTTTCTTTATTTTATTTCTCTCGCCTCAATCAAGACGCGTGTTTATTGGTGAATGACACATGCTGCGACCGTCAGGGCCGTTTCTAATACTGTCGCGCGCGCCGCATTGTAGTCGCTGCAACTCGAGCGCAAAAATCCTTTATCTAACCTTTTTTACCCGATGACTGATGAAAGTTTGCCTTTTTTGCAAAGCACGCTCTGCCGTTTTATTTCTAATACGCGGCTGCGGAGATCTGCGTGACTTTTGCATTTTCGACGGATATGTATACCGAGATTTATGCGCATGTACAAATGCAGGTGTTCAATTGAGAGATCGCATTTCGAATTTTCTTATAGCTTCTTCGCACTCGAGCGTCTTGAATTTTGTTAAATTTTTCAAAAGTTTTATTGCTTACATTATACTTTTATGTGATTTTCACAACTTCTGAATCAATAACTCGTTATAAGCACTTGTTTACAAAGTTTCACGATATTTTTTATTACCGATTTTTTACCATTTGTCAAGATAAACGTATGACGTTACGCGTTCTCACGAATGATCTTAATCATTGAGTACAATTCCATCTATTATTAAGTAACATAAATATTCCTAGGAATTAAATTTTCTAATTTTTTTCGTTTAAGAGGAAACTTTCGTACTAGTATAATCGAACTGGTTTGAAAAAACATTGCATAATTGCAAATATACTATACCAAAACGAATTTTTGTTTATTTAAATAAAACTATTAAGGCTTATTAAACAAGTTCTTGATTAAATTTTAAAAAGTTAATTTCTGCCTATTTATTTTATACAACATTCGGCAAAAAATTTGTGTTATTTTCTTTCTTTACCCATAAACCAGGTCCAAAGGCTTTCTCAGTATTTGCCTACCAAATGTGCGAATTATAAGGCATTAATTATGCATAGCAGGACAAAGAGCGTTTTCAAGTCACACATAGTTTATGATTTATATATAAAGCATCACCTTTATAGCTACAACCCCTTGACTATTTTCAGCAAAAAGTAGGAGTCCCGAAATAAGTAACGTTAGAATTCGTAATATTAATTACCTATAACATCTAATCTTGAATTTTAAAATGATAAATATTTCGAAAAGCCATAGAAAAAGAGGGAAACTTGCATGATACTACGGTTTAGATGCTTTGATCAGTAAAGTACATTAGGCTTTAAAGAGTATATTCCATACATGACAAAGAATCGGTTACTTTCAGGTTCAATGCTACGCTTGCTTTCGATTACTGCTTCCAAGAAGTATTTATTAATAGAGAAGGTGCTGACTTGACGACACGCGAGCCTTTGAATATTGAATCTTCAGATCATTGCCTCGATTCACTGTGTCTGTGTAGCTTTGCGGGGAGAATTTTAGATTAGCTCAACCGAAGGATCAAAATGTAGTTTTATAACACAATTACAATTTTTCATGCCTTCAGTGGGACGTATTGTTATGCAATTTGTGTCACTTGTATTACACGTGTAAGTGCGGAACTGATTCGAATACTTAAAATTTATTTCATATTTGGAAAATGTTCTACATTATATTGTCAGCATGTATACTACAGTTAACGCGATTTAAATTTATTCTAATAAATAATTCATTTAGTCGAAATTTTGCTTTTATAAATATACGTAAGTATGTATTAATTAAAGAAAACAATTTACTACAGCAAATCGAATGAGATTCAATAATGTTTATTCTTGAACGACCGTGAACTGTAAACACAACGCAGTTTTTGCAGTGTACGGTACTGTGGCATATTGTGTGAGAACGCGAGAAATTGCATAAAGTATTCATGATTTTAACGCTTGGATGCTTAGTGAGAATTGAAAAACAAATCATTTGATTAGACATTCGCTTTAATGTACCACAATTTGGTAATAATAGCTAATAATCATTTTATGTTTTAACTTCTAATTAAGGATTTATAGCGAACCGTGTCTACACCTGTCTTCGTTCAACTTGTATTGAAAATTGAATAATTAATTAAACAAAAACAAGACTGTGTCCAATATACTTCCAGCTGTAAAGTTTTTCTTCAACTGTATGAAGATTCAGTTAAAGGTACCTTTAGATAAACGTTGCGAATATAAAATAAAATTTGAGGAATTATTATTATTGTTCAGTCATAAAACTTGATAATCATCTATCTTAAAATAAAACTTTTTGGTCGCTTCAAATGTTCTTGTAATTCTATCATGATATTTAGGATGTTACAACTGTCACATACTTATAATAACTCAGAATCTATAGTAAATGTTTAAAATTATGAAAAAAAGAACATTGAAAATCATGCATCCCCATTCTAACAGCGAAGGCGTGTCGATAGTCCCCACTTTTCTTTAAAAGCTACGAAAGAAGGGATTCGAGATGCTGAAAGAGTGGTGGAAGAAAGAGAGAAACGCTTCGACTTTTCGGCTGCTATATAACTATGCAGGAGAGGAGGAGATGACGATCAGGTGGGGAAACGATCCACAGTGCATGCATGTATCGCAGAGGTAAGTGTGAAAGAACGAGAGAACCGAAGAACCTCGACCATTGCCATCAGTCGCTGCTTTGGCCGACTGGTGAGAGGATGTGTGCAGCGCATGCTGTTGCCTATATATAAGATGGTCCTTATTCTCATCGATCGATGCTCTATATCCAAATTATGCCTAAATAATTTATAAACCTTTGATGAACTTTTATTTGTCCACTCGAATGCATTTGTTACTTCTGACGAGATCAGTGACCAAAATTATATAAATTGTATGAATTACGAGACTTTTTTTATTGTACAAAATTCGTTTTGTACATCAGAGAAAAAGTTCGCAAGAAAGAGAGAGCGCGCACAAGACCAGAAGAAATCAAATTGCACCTTCTTTCTTGTGCGCTGCCTCCGGAACCTTTTTAAACTGGTACTGATAGTGAATAAGATGAATGGAGAAATCACGCGGCCGTTGACTCGACGTGGCTCCTCGTAAACATTACCACACTCATAAACATAAGCGTACACTCTATTGCACGTGCCTCGAGCACACCTATCATTATGGTAACTCTTTTTCTCTATTTCTCACGCATCTACCACTTTTATAATACACGTTCATTCGTTTACACGCGTAGAGTATTGTCAGTTTATATCCTCCTTGTAAATACTTTTTTTTCAGTTATTATAATATGTATGTATATTATATCACACCTAGAATCATTTATAAAAAAAAAAAAACAATTGATTTCATTTACGACTCAAAAAAGCTTTTCAAGTCAATTTATGCAACGACAATTTTTAACAAAGAATGATGAAAACAAAGCCGAAAAGAGAAAATGTAAGTTGACATGGCAAGCTTGGAGCAGCCACTGCTCGAAGAGATGAAGCAAAGGATAAAAGCTTTCAAAACGTAACACCGATCGCGTGGTACACTTAACTCCAAAACGAAACTGTTATTCGGTTTTCTTTCTCTTGAATTCTCGTTTATTGCATATGGTTACGGCATGGCTCTTGGGATGTCTTGAAAGTTTGGTCTTATCGTAAAATATTGACATTTTGCGAAATGTAAACTATGTATTTGACCTAGAAACCTTTAAAATCATTTTTATTGCAAGTTTTATAATTTGACTTAATATGTTACCAGTAAAACTTGCAAAAAGCTAAAAGATAAAAATAAAATATATCATTTAATATTTTTTTTTTACTTATCGTGCCCTGCTAATTCAGTTCAAGTTTTTGTATACCCGGTATAGTAGTGAATTCTGCAATTCAAAGGATAGCTCGCGTGTTCGCCGCTAAGTACGTAATACCATGTTTGAATACAGTGTCTTAAAATTATACTATCATTAAAGGATTATCGAAGATTTGCTTCAATTACTGTAATTTGATACTACTTCACACAGCTGTGGTTCTTCAGACCAGAAGTTTAATAACAAAAATTACTTATTCTATGATGCATGCTAATTTTAAATTTACTAAATAGGCAGTTTTTTAAAGAAGAAAATTATATCAAGTCTGCGGCAATATTGTTCAGAACATTAGAAGAACGAAATATGAAGCTTCGAAAAAATTCAACAAAAAGCTTCGCTAGAAAAAAAAGACAATGCGATCGCGCATAGCCTTGCTTTCTTTTTGAGCGTGAATTAGTGTCTATGAGATCTAACTGGCCAATTGAGCAGGACTCTAACGGGTCCCCGAAATTCTCTGTTCGCGTTGACGACCTAGTTTTTCGTTTCTCTCCTTCTCTCTCTCTCTTGTAATATCTTTTTTCGGAACACCAACTAAGACCAGGCTATATAATGCGATCCGGCAGGTATTTTCGTTTAGTAGGTTAGTCGGCCCCCGACGCAGACTTCGTTAGAGGAACCGTTACATCCTTATACATCGGGCGAGACCGCCCTTCCATTGTGAGCGCCTCCGCGTCCGTTCCATTATTGTTCGTTTCGCGGATCAAGGCGAGAACCGAAGAGAAAGACGGAGATAGAGAGAGAGAGAGAGGGCAAGAGAGAGAAAGACAAAATGTACCGTGGAAACGGGACGTGCGCTGCTGTTCTGCTCCTGCCATCTTGGCTGGGCTTTGTGCAGGGTCCAATTTACGAAAGATGTTCTCTGCCTCTTTGCACGCGCGGCTTTACGACTTTTCAGAATTCAAAAGAAATTTGACTTGTTCTCCAAAGCTTCAACTGTACTGTTACCATATGTTTTATTTATAAAATTTATAATTGCATGTGTGTGTATTTTTTTTTTTTATAAAAAGAATTGTAACAGCAAATAGTCTTGCCAATGTATAATCGTGTACATATTAGGCGCATTTTACTAATTTAAAAGAAAAATGGTAAAATCTGTGTAGTTAAAAAATAAATAAATACATTTGCCTGATAATAGTAGTTAAAACACAGATTTTTTATCGATTTTGTAAATACTGCAGGACTTAAACAATTTCAAAAAAATTATTAGTAGTGATATTGCGAGACTGGAAGCAGACAACGTATGAGGATACGCCAATTACTTCACCTGTGTTCTAAATTATGTTTCTATGTCATAACCTCGCAGTCAATGACCTCTTCACGGATGATTGATGAACAAAATTAACCAGCATCAACTGCCTTATAAATCAGTAATCGGCCTAACTATTACTATTTGAATTTTTTTTTTAAAGTATAATTGCTGGCGATTGATGTAAAATTATGCAATGCTAATTTTTTAACTTTTTCAGATTATTTTACACATGATCACAAAAAAGTATTCATATTAAAAAATGGTGAATAATTTTTACAGTTCTCGAGACTATAACAGTTATTGACAAAAGAACATTCTAAATTAAAAAAAAAAAAAAACAAAATAATAACGTTCCCATAAAGTACTCACCGTATCCTTTCATAATGCCATGGGTGAGATAAAGCGGCGCTCTGCCAGAAAACGTATCCTTGGCGAATAACTGGCGAACAAGCTTGGGATCGGAAAGGAGGACCGTGTAGACCGATCCCATGTGCAAGCCACACACGGGTCCATATTCCCAAGCAATTTTGGCAAGGCTTTCGTGCGGTGTTTTAGGGTCTATTAAAAGTAGGTTGCCAATTATAGGAAGACCGCGAGGACCAGGTGGTAGCTTTTTCTTGCTTCGACCTAAGTAGACGATCAGTAGTACGAAGGTGACGGCAAGTAATCCATATAGCACAAACATTTTCTGCACTGTAAAAAATGTAATAAAATGTAAGAAAATGAGACTAAAAATAAGAAAATGTAATAAATCGTAATAAACAATAATGTAAGAAAGATAGATATAAAACATATAATAAAACGACGCTGGATATTTACTACACAGAAATTCCCTACATACATTTTTGGTTATTTTACTGTACCGTAAAACTCTACACAATCGTATGACACATTGTTGCAACAATAGGTTATACGATTGTGTAAAGTTTTACGGTGCAAATTTTTTCGTGTAGAAAATATGTGTGTAGAGTAATTTCGTGTAGTGTGTAGGGTTATTTTTGTATAGACTTTAATCAGCGCCAATAAAACGTAAAAATTCTATTAAAATATCGTACATTTTATTATACTCTGTTACATTTTCTTATGTTATTTACATTTTAAAATTTTTGAGGTAATTTATTATATTTTAAATTTAGTTACGATGTTATGTACAATGAGATTTCCTTTTAGAAATCTCATTGTAACATCGTAACTAAATAATATAAAATAAATTTTATATTATTTTATTATATAATAATTAATTAATTATTTAAAATAAATTAAATTAAGATTAAGTAACACTATTAATTTTTAAGAAAAAGTACAAATTTTCTGAATAACAAATCCCACAAGTGATTTGGTTTAATCACGTGTTGACGTGTTTACGCATAGCAATACACACTGATTCATCAGTCTTGGTGTGGAATCGTGAAAGCGAAAGTTATACCGATGCCCATTAGGTGTCCTCAAGCCCAACACAGGGAATCTTATAACACTGCGTAAATTATAACCTCAAGAATACGAGAATATCGTATTCCGTTTATATCTACTTGAAATTTACTAATTTGAGATTAAAAATAATTTAAAAAATATATTGATCTAACCTTTTTGTAATCTCTAATCTTTTCAATCGTTCACTGCTTATCAATGCTATTTGAAGTCAAATAAATGTTGAGTCTGCAAACGGTCAGTTCACTGGTTACCAGTCGAGGTTAAACTAACACGTAAGCGACCTCAGCGCTACTCGATCCTGCGGTAGAATGTAAGTAAAATACTTTTATAACGCGACAGCGGGAATTTTAAATTTTCATTTCCAAATTTTTCCAAGAATTTTATGTCAAAAAAATAAGTAGACTCAAAGGTATTAGTAAATCCAAACTTTTATTGCAAAAAAGCAGATTATTCGATGTCTTTCAGTTTGAAGAACAACACTACGAATGATATAAAGTGCTACGTATGAAACGTGTTCAGCTCTGTCTTGATCTTAGATTACCGCGACACTTTGAATACCAGATTCCTGCGCTTAAAATACGTAGTGGAGAATAAATAGTTCACAGAGTTAGATGCAGAGTTAAGATTGCCATCAGTCAGAAAAGTAAGCCTAAGAGAGCAGTAAAAATATAAAAATTGAATTTGTTCATATTTGTCTACAAGTTACTAAATCCTATTTTTAATTCTATTCCATTTAAACATTTACAGTGCTTTGCCTACGTTATAAATCTACAGTAAATCCAAATGAGTGATGGCCTTAAATTGACAAGTTTTTTTCTATACCAATATACTTGATCACATTGTTTTTGTGTTGTTAATTTATTTACTCAAACTGCTTTGAAAAAAAAATTAAACAGTTAATGAAGGAATACCGATTTTAAAATTAACTTTCTAAATGCAATTGTTTTGGAATGCAGCTCGACTTTCTAAATTATTCAATAATATAAAAAAGCTATATAATCGATCTTTTGGAATATAAACGACTTCTCCGGGTCAACAGCACAGATGACCAAAAACTTTCCTCGGGGGGCATAAAAATAATAACATGCACAACTTGTACGAGAAAGGTAGAGCACGGAAAATTTTGAATTTCACCACCAAAAGACACAGTCTCATACTGCTTAGGAGTCATACGTTTTGTTTATACATTTCGCAGACGCAAATAATGAGAATAAAAATTGCCATACTTAAAAGGTTTACACAACAATCAGTATCTGCACTGGCTTGGCTTCAGGCGCAAATAACACGTTTCCGACACAAGCCGTGCGTTATCGAAGAATTAGCATAATTTCAACGGCGATCCTTGGCCATTCCTGGAACAATTAATAATAATAAAAAAAACGGCCCTAAAAGCGCGTCAGACACACAGCACGAAAGAGATAACTGCAAGTATTCGAGCAGGTCAAAGTCTTCGTTTCCTAGAATGCCGACGCGTGTCTGTGCATAAGCGTGTGCAGCCGAGGTCTGCTGGGATGCAGTAAAATAAAAGATCGTCTCTGGATAGCGGCGATCGAAAGTGAAATTTAATTTTAGGTTCAAGGAAGTTCATCGACGAGGTATAAGCGTGAATTGTGCGGCTGAAGTCACTTTTATGATACGTTTAACATCGTTGAAATACCTCTTTTATAAATAACTCCGATGATCCTGCGATGATTTAATTTGCGTATCAATGCATGATAAATAATAATTAATTATCTGCTTGATTGGTAAGAGATAAAAACCATCGCCTATTGATTTCTCAAAGATAGTTTAGATTGTGCACATTTTATAATATGATCTCTTCAATATAAATATAATTAGCTTTTAATAGGGTAAAAATTCGTCAAAATGGATGCAGTCTTCAAATCGGTATATTTTAAAACTTAAAAATAACTACAGAGTAGCCTTAAAAGCCAACAATAGAAAGGAAATCAAGCATACTTCAACTATATAGTGTTTATATATTTTATATATTTTTCAGATAAATTGCCGAAAAAATGATTTATAATTCACAAAATTATTTAATTTTTTAGACAAAGTAGCTACTTCTTCAAATCCGCATTTTTAAATAAAAAATAACTTTTTAATCAATAATCATCATTCTATTTGTTCTCTGATTGGTTTTCGAATCTCCGATTGGCCAATAAGATTACTCACACGGCCAGTAACTCGATCTTCTTTTAAGCTAAAAGTTGATAGCATAAAGCAGAGCGTGCGGAGATAGAGCGCGCATTGATCAATTGATCTTATTTGTAATCTTGAAAAAAGTAATTAAATTGAAGAAATTGAAGAAAATAATTATTTTTGAAAAAAAAAATCATTTCTGAAAAACTTGCCTTATCCAAATAAGAACCTAAAACCATCTATTTAGCTCCAAATTAAATAATGTAATCACGAGTTCTAAATTGTTTCATGCTCAAGATTATACAAAATTCCAGCTTATTGTAGATATGCATCCGTTCCAGAGTTATGGTAAATATTAAATTTGGTCTAATACATACATCAAAATTCATAAAAATCTCTGTCTTGAAAATTTGCACCGTTTCTCTTTGAGAAAGCAAAAAAAAAAGAATAAATAAATGACAGTAAGCAGACGCTCCAAGTCATCTTGTATAAATTGGATACCATTGCCCGCGAATACACCATCAGTATATTGATAAATCCAATTGAGCCTTCTACTTGTGATGCAACGCGATTTTCAGTGGATCCCCTCATCGCATTGAGTATATAGCCTGGCGACGCGAATTGCGTCTCTGGCTTACCTTCGATCTCGATCGAGGGCAACGACTGCGCGGCTTACACGACGACGCACACGCGCCTATATATACCTACTACTATATAATACACGAGCAAGTGGAATTTTCTCTGCTCAATGTACGATTTCAGGTCTTTTTTTCCTCTCCCGCTCTTCCTCGACATTGAGTCTCTCGGAAAAACACCGCGCGAGCGCGCGACACGAGTTGGAGCTGGTAAAAAGCCGCGCGCGCGTCTTACTTTTAGCTTTTCTTTTTTTTGCGCCGCTCTGCGCGCACTATTCTTCAGATTGTTATAATTACAGGAACTCGGGGTAATTTCATGATTACGGAGTTGGGAGAACCTCTCACTCACGGAAACAACGATACATCAATATATACGAGTACCTGTTTTCACCTCATCTTTTATCGTGTCTTCTGGTCATCTTATAGTTGACTGTTATAATCCTCTTTGACATTAGAAGGGTTGATTGTCATTTTAAAATATTTCTGAGTGATGGGAGAAAATAAAGATACGCATCGACCAGTTATCAATTCGTTATAAAGAATAAGCGTCGTTACATAACACGCGAACCATCATCAAAATTTTATTAGCATACTTATATAGATAATATTTTTAGCAAGAAGTTTCGGTAATGATCGCGCTCTCGCGATCATTGCAGCGCTGGAGCGCAACAAGAGATAATAAAGTGTGGTATATACATAGCGTCGATTCGAATAGGCTCGCGCGTATGCAAATGCAGTAGGACGTGCGCCTGTGGCAGCTGCTGGTGTCGTCTAAAGCGGAACCGCGCCGTGGCTATTGCACAGAGGAGACGTGGTGGTGGCGCGCCGGCCGATTGGACGGGACGTGCAACGACCGACAAAGGTCATCTTTGACATTAAATCTGCATTTTACCGCTGAGATTTCTATCTTTCCCGTATAAATGTCTCTTGCGCGCACATGCTTATAGTAATTATTACATCTTCACACGCTCTCACAGGCTAGAGGTAATTAATTATCGGCTCGTATTATTACTCATTACTTATTAATTTTAAATGAATCAGCTGCTCATTGATAACAGCGAAAAAGAAAGATCGAGTTTCGAGCATCGACGATGTTATAGTCTGTAAGGTGAGTTAAAAAACTCAAGAGCATTGTGCGCGCATCCGTGGTATATATAATACCTATAGCGAGAGGCCGCAGTAAGCGATTTGAGAGAGTTTTACCTGCGTCAAAGGTATATAAGAGGCCTGTGTCTAAACAGGTAGTAGCCGTTCGCTGCACGTGGTTATAAGGTGGCTAACTCTCGGCCGAGTGCAAAGTGGGGTGGTAAAGTGGTGTGGTTCAACGGTTGAGCCGTTATTTATGGGCTTTGCTCTTCCACCCGCTGCGCGTGAGCCGGATTCTCTCTCTCTCCCCATACGTATATTATACGCTCCTCTCTCTCTCTCTCGCGACATCGGCAGACGTCGGACAGCCATCTAGATAACGCCTGGCGAGCGTTGAACGCAAGAGGGGAATGCACTGCTTCTTGCCTCTCGTCGTCCTTTTCTCTCTCTCTCTCTCTCGCGGTCCGATGCTGGGAAGCTCAACGGCCGGCGAGGATCTTCGGGGTACCAACCCCGAGGCGTGCGTCGTATATATATGGCTCTATATATATATTCCGTGCGCTCGCAACAGAGTGAGAAAACGCGCGCGTGTGTGTGTATATAGCCAGCAACTCTCTTCTTCTTGACTGCCTTTCAGGGCTGGCGTGTCCTTCGAAAACTCACTTTCTAAAGATCGCCTTGAAGCTGCGCGCGAGCATAGTAGCTTTTTGAGACTGACCTGTTGCAATTTGCCGTCGCGATTACGATCTCAACTTCCCTTTCGACTTTTCTTTATAACTGCTGCTTTATTACGATCGATTTGACGTGCATTTTGGAGCACTTTACATTTTTCACGATCTTTCGACTTTTATTTTAGCTTTTCTTGTGAATTGTAAGCGAGAAAGAGTTTTAGGTGTATTCGATAAAGTGATTCTGAATTACAACAGGGAAGCTGTTGCAATGATGATTATCTCATTTCGATATAAGGTCATTGAATGTAACTTCTAAATCACTTTCAGCATTTTTCGTCAATTTAAATGATGAATGTAAAAAAATTTCCCTCAATATTGTTAATTACTCGCAACAATATAAATACACTTTACTCTAACATCCGCATCTGCGGGTATATAGCAGCTGACCACTCGTCTGGTGCGTGAGCGTCAGAGAGATTATACTATACCGAACGAGAGTGAGAGAGATGGGGATAAGGAGCAATGTGCTGCTGGGGTAATGAAATTATTTTTATTCGGATCTAAGGACGACAACTCCGAGTTCGATGAAACGAATTTTTTTCACGATGATGCGGGTGTGCACTTGCGGAGTGCGCAAAAGAGAAAGGAGACACAAAAGCTACTGTTGTAATTGAATTCGAGATTTTATTTTAATGGTGGGTCGAACGTTAATTGCAGATTCAACTGACAAAAAAGTCGGAAAAAAGATAAATTCATTTTTTGTACACAAATCCTTACATAATAGCAGTTAATATATTAATATTAGTATACAACGTTCTTATACTTTCCGAGCTATTTATACAATAATTTGTTTCCTCGTATTATTTATAGGTCTGCACAAGTATAAGCGAGCTAAAATAGATAAAAAAAGAAGGTCTAGTCCAAAGACGATTCAGGGAACAGAGAATAATGAACTCTGGGTTGCGTCGATCCTTCCGCGGCGGGTTCACTAAGGTGCAAGGATTCTCTCTCTCTCTTTCTCGCTCCCACTCTTCCTTCTGTCTTTTTGTGCTTCTCTTTTTACGCTTCTTCTCTCTCTCTCTCTCTCTCTCTACGCCGAGTGCATCCGTACCACCACCCTATGTGCGACTGCCGACTTGTGCGTTGTTCTTTTTTCTCCTGGGATTTCTATTGGCTGGCTTTTTTATCTCCTCGATCTTGGGGTTCTTGACCCTTTTATATATCCAGTTGTTTTATGCTATTTCTAGATGCACTCAATTATCCACCGTACGAGCCCTGACTGCAACGTTATAGGTACCTTTATTATCTTCGGCTGCAGTGCTACTCTCAGTTTAAATTTAAAATACATTCCTTCTTACACACGCGCTTTTATTTTATCATGTATCAAAATCGAGGGGGTGCGCTTTTAGACGATGGGTATTTAGATGGAAATTGGATTTCTCACGTTGATAAAATCGCGACTACCAAATCAACGCCCTAATGAGGTACGGTCGATTTTCTACCGATACTAATAACAATAACAGACGAGACGAAGAGAAATGAAAAATTCCGAGTCAATGACTCAGTGGCCTGCCCCAACCCCAAAGTGGTTAATATAGCCGAGGAGTTCTAGAAGAATTCTCGAAAGGACTTGACGAAGGATGCGCTTATACCTGCGTGCTACTCTCCCTTTCCCCTTTCTGTAATTTTCCTATTCGTCCGGACGTGTTTGGACGTGCATAGGTGTACAGGTATATGGTATATACATGCGAGACAGAGGATGAGGGAGCGCGACTGCATTAAAACAAGAAAGACGAGCTGAAAGAGACAAAGAAAGAGAGAATGCGTGCGGACTCGTAGGTTCAAGGACCTGGTCCACGGCGTCTTCTGTATCCAAGAGCGGCTGACGCATGTGTGCATGTGTATATATATATACACCTATGTGGCGGCGGCGGTGGCGACTCGTTGCAGCCCGGGGGGTAGAGAACCTTTCTTCGTGCAGCGGCTTGAGAAACGCGCGCGCGTGTCCTTGCAAGGTGGAGAGAGCACGCGAGAGAGAGAGAGGGGAGAAAAGTGCAGTCAAAGACCTGGCTATACGTGTATATATATATGTATAGACGTCTACGGCCGGTGAGCGGCCGGATCACCAGAATATCGCACACTGTGTATATGTGTGTATTATCTCTGTGTGCACATCTCTCCGTCGTCGGAAATACCGAGCGCCGAACAAGCGAAATGTGAAACGGCCTATAAATAGATAAACGAAGGTATACCGCCGGAGTCTCGTTGGCTCTGCATATCGAATTCGTTTAACAGGACGCATTCTTGATTTCAAAATGAACATGGTAATTCAAATGTCTCTCTTATTATATGGAGATTGCTGATGCGTTGGGAATCGATGATCCTGCGAGAGTATCTCGGAGTAAAATTCTTTCGTGCGCATATATGGAATTAATTGGCAAAGGCGTTCGGGATTGCAGGCTTCATTCATTTTGGTCATTTTGGATTTCTTTATAGTCAGATGATTCGATATTAATAATTGAAATTCTTGACTTTTTACGTATGCATAATGCATGACGAAATATACTTGCGAATTACGAAGAGACTTTTTTGTTAACCCTTGAATTCTAATTAATCTTATTTTAGGATTGTGCTTATTATCCTCCTTCCTTAAAACAGTCATAACTGATTATTAGAAATGAAATACGTAATGTTTTTTATTCATTTACAGGTATATTTTTAGAGTTCAATCAATATGGACCGTATATAATAAAACTGAGCCGAATTTTTCCCAGTGAAAATGGGAGTAAAAATGCAACATATATATTATAGATTTTTCGGTTGATTCATCAATGATTTTTTTTAATTAAAAATAAAATGTTTTCTCTCCAACAATACCTGAATGTGACGTAGAAGCTGCTGTTTTTAAAAATTTGTAATAAATTATAAATTATAAATTTCCCTAATCTATTAACATACATGAATATAATTTATTTATAACACTTCCGTATGCCTTGACAAATAAAAAAGTAGAATTCTTTGAGTTAATGTTTTGCTTTGCGCATATATATTTAATCTTATTTTTTCCAACTATATAAATACTATGTACACCCGACACGAATTGATTCTGTCCTCGGTGACTTTGGGGTGACGGTCATGAGACGCGCTCTGTTGCAAACAACCATGTGGTTTTACCACGTGGTTACCACGGGATTTTACAACGTGATTACCATGTGGTTTTACAACTTAGTTTTTTTTATATGAAGAAAAATGTTAATGTTTATAAAATGACATAATTTATATGTTTTGTGGTCATTAATGGAAGTGCCATGCACTGAAAACAAAACCCAGCCATTTTAACTGGAAAGTCCGGTAATTTTAAGGAGGCTTGGGCGTTTATTAAAAAAACGACAGATTGCTATGAAACTTGAAGATTATCTAAATAG
>UCOJ01000987.1:0-50439 GCA_900474305.1 Cecidostiba fungosa | reverse complement strand
AACTTTAAGGATCATCTAATTACATGTTCATGAAGAGCGGATGACTGAAATTTCGAGCGAAATTGAAAATTTATTTATTTACCTTTGTTGATGTTCAGCCGGGAGTGCGAGTGAGAGAAGCGTAGCCGCGCATGTGCAGACACGTTTCTCGCGTGCGACCATAACCTTTCTCGCTCGCTCTCACGGCTGAACGTAGACAAACAGTAATACAAAAATCTTCGATTTCGTTCAAAATTTCAGTCATCCGCTCTTCATCAGCATGTAATTAAATATTCCTGAAAGTCTGACAGGTTTTCAACCAGTGGTTTGAAAAACTGCAATGACACTACCAATGGTAAAGTAGGAGTGTACCATGCCCTTAAAAAGATACTTAAAAAAGTTTTACTTACAGTATATTAGAGATCTCATAGATTTATTAAAAATGCAACAGATGATATCCCAAGAAGACTAACTTTGATGTCTAACCTAATATAAAGTGTATTGTGAATACTAAGTATCATTACAACGGACTCGGAATAGACTATAACGCTCTTCTCTGCATAATGCTCCAGCCGATGTATCGGTGCAAATGTAGTAAGGGAAAATCTAATAAATAAAACCTCGTTTTTTATCCACTTTATTCTCTTGAAAACACGGCTCCGACTGATGCACAGATGCACCGATCCGACGTCCGACCACGAAGCACAATCCGACTGATGCGTTCAAAAGACCTCAGCTAATGTGTATAGGGAAGAGGGGGATAGCCTATGCTAACCTATAATAGCGGTGAAAATCGGAAGTTCTGGACTCATCCCATTTGATGACGTGTATTTCAAATGGCGCCACTTTCGTTTGATGCCCACATCGACCGCGACCGCAGATCTATCTATATTATATAGACGCCGAACGAATTCAACAGACACTATTCACAATCACAAGCATCTAGAGGGGGTGCTAGTGTCTAAAGCAAAAACCCACATATAAAATACATTATGTAAAGGATTCAGTTCTACTTTAAGCATTCGTTTCTTCATAATGTTTTTATTTTTTTATATTTACTAGCATTCTGCGTATCGAAGCTTGCTTAGAGAGTTATATGAATAAGATGTATGTACGCCGCAACCCCTTAGAATATATAATTCTTTCGAATAAAACAGTTTTTTGTAGAAGGAAAACAAACTAATAAAAAAATCCAAAGACTTGTTCAATTTTTCTTGACGACTATAAAATTGATGAGACTGAAGCTGCGTGTGTACACACCGTTAAATAAACGTCATTTAATAATAACGTTATTTAATGACGTCATCTGGGTACTATATTTAAGGGGGTCTCAAAGCCAATTAAAAATTCAAATTTCGCGCCACGAAATAATAGACAAAAAAGCAACTAATTTGCTCATAACAAACGATAAAATCAAAATTACGAAAAAGCGCGACATAGTTGCCCTTCGTTAAATTATCTATCATTTTGCAAAGTTTGAAGTTTATATATATAAAAATCTCGCTAAATGGCATTTGAATTACGTGATTTTGAGTAATTCAGCGAGATGTAATGACGAAGGGCAACTATGTCGTAGTTTATCGTAATTTTGTACTTTTTTTTATAAGCAAATTAGTTTCTTTTGTCGTCTGTTATTTTGTGGCGCGAAATCGGAATTTGAATTGACTTTGACACCCCCTATCACTAAATACGCGCCTTTATACGATGGTACACACACGTCTCTACTCAATTAAGCTGAATGAGACGCTATAAATTACGATTTGAATAAAAAGTCTGTACATCTGTATAATTCTATAATTGTCGAATTCAGAGACGGTAGAAAGTGCGATGCGACTCGATGTGCGACGGTAAAAAAGCACGTGATGTACACGAGAGAGACGATGTGTGGTGTGCCAATACTAATGATCCGTTGACTACCACAGACTAACGACGACTGCTCAAAATATTATGCGATAATTATACAAAAAAAGGCATAGAGAGAAGGTAAAAAAAAGCTGATCTGAGTGTGCTGTGTATAACTACAGTTAGAAAAACTTGATACTCGCGGAAAAATACACATCCTACTCAAGAGTTGATGTGCATAAATGCTGCACTTGAAAAATATTTTCATCAACGGTGTAGGCAACACAGCAGCGATGACTTTAGTTTATATTCGTATGTTCCAAGAATCTGCATCATCAGTTTTATGAGAACATAAGGGACCATGTGTCCTTATTTGTTCCTGAAATTGTTCAGAATCTTGGAGACGGTGTGGTAAGAAATTCGCTTGGTAATATATTATAATACTGTTCTAACGCTATTTCATTTTTGGATTTATGTCAGCCATCTAGCGGTCGTAGTAGTAGACGCATAATTATATTTTCTCAATATACAGAGTGTGTATAGCTCAATATTTATACTGTATTATTATAGAAAAAAAAATGAAAGCATTTATTTAAGTTCATTTTTTTCTACTAATCTTTTTCATATTTTTGTAATTTTTTATTATAGCTGGATACCGGTATTGTGTTAACGATTATTCAACCGGTCTACTGATGTTGAGAGACGCGAAACTGTACGAAATTGGCGCGGGTACAAGCGAAATACGAAGAATGGTCATCGGCCGGGCAATCAGTGCCGCAGTACTCGTGAAACAAAGAATCATCATGCGTCGTTTTCTGAATACATTTTATTACAGAAAAATTAACTTTAATTAAAAAAATACTTTTTTATAAGCTGCCGAATGCATCATCGAGAGAAAGATTAATGCGATATTGTGATGAATATATTATTACTGCATGTGCTGAATGTCTATTGCAGAGCGATATACGTATATACACGACAGATCTTATGCTGTCATCATGATCGTCGGGCTCGGCATACCGATTTAATACTAGGTCATTGACGCTGTTTACTTATATATTTATTTATTATGCTTATCGCTTACTATACATATACTGCAGTATTGCCAAACCTTCTTTTATAACGTCACGAAGATACGTAAGAATTCTATCCTATAAAATAAAACCATTGTCGCACTTTAATTCAGGAAAAAATTAGCATACACGACTAGCATGCTCCTCATTCTTTCTACTCTCGCATCAGAGTATAGCGACCACAAGTCAAAAGAAGAAAAACAGGCATATATACATACATACACACGTACAACGTGTGCGACACATGCAGGCTAATTCGAGTCTTGCACTAATACAATGCACCGCACTCTCTTTCTCCGTCGACTTTCTCGTCTGTCAATAGCTTTGTCTCTTTCTTTATACACACACACAATGAAATTACACACAGACACACACACACACACACATACAGGTATTCTGGACCCTTAGGCGTTAATGGATACTTACGGCCGGGGCTACATACAGGACAGGGTAATCGGATCGAGAGAGACGAGGAAAAGTCTTCGGATCGATCGGATCGGAACCCATCGTTCCTGGTAGCCGACACCGACACACTACGTGCACCTAGTCCACATCCCCGTGAGGAGCCCTGATCCAATCCCTGACACCTGCTGCTGCTGCTGCTGCTACTGTTGCTTTTATCATTCGAGAAGAAGAATTTCAGAGTGACTTATTTTTTTTTTTCGTTAAAATGGCCAGGAAGTCGCTGAGATTCTCGATCGGCAACTACTTCGAGACCTACGTGAGTATTATTATGTGCGTGTGTGTGTGTGATGTGTGACTCTGATGCATTTATACGTCCGAGTAGGACTGCATTGGTACGAGTGAGAAAGAGAGAGAGAGGCTTAGTCTCAAATTGACTTTTTTCTCAACGCCTCTTCTCTATATTTATACGCTCTCTCTTTCGTGCGAGTAGTGCGATCTCGATCGATGTGGACTATATTAGCTCGAATAGACGCCGGCTTATCGGCGCCTGTATAGTGACTATAGTTTGCACACATTATGTATACACTGATGTATAAAAAAGGTTTTGTGACAAATGTATAGGGAATCGATGTGACCTATTCACAGAGAAGTAGTGTATTTATACATTCAAGTTTATGAATTTACTATTTTTTTAGCAATTTTACTGCTCCGAATTACCTATTATACAGAGCCTAACACTCAGTTTTCGCAAAAACTTTTATTACAGTGTACCCTCGAAGTTTTTGATAGAATTCGTATTATTGCTTACGGAAAAATGATTGACGTTTTACAGTATCGGAAATTGATATATAATGAATGCTGAAAGCCTTTCTATTGGAAAATCAATGCATGCACATATTGAGAAGAAAGACTTTTTGAATAAATCAAATATCAAATTGCGAGGAGTTAATTTTTAAATAATTATGTGATGATTAAGATTACGTATTCGTTTGAACATCATTAAATACTTTCTTGGATATACATGCGACACTTGATGACAATGAAATATTTTTTTTCAAAATGAACTGTAGAAACAAACGATATAGGCAAAAACATTGCCCGCCGACCAGACCCAGCCTTTAATACTTATTATGAAATATACATAAAAAAACAATTTTCAATATTCAAACGCATTTGAAACGACAGTCTCAACGTTGGCAAAATTAATCCTCAGCATTGCGTTAAAATCATCAACGGCATAATAAAGCGACACGACGCGCAAACATATATAACGAGAAAAGCGAGTAAATGCACAAGACATTTCGGTACACTCGCACATACACATCACAAGTAGAATAAGCGCGGAAGAGAGGGAAATAGCAGAAGACAATACAGTGTACCCATGCCAATAGTAAATGAGGGCAGATTTCAGCGCTCGCAACATACCCCTCTCTCGCTCTCTCTCTCTCGCTCGTTTGGAGTGAAGCTTTGGTGCAGCAGCAGCAGCAGCAGCAAAGTTGGCTCTCGGCGGCGCAATTGCCGCCTAAGGCCTGTCAAAGTCAACTTAGCCCTACATTAAGCCGATCGCGGAGCGCAGTGGCCTTTGGACCGTCGTATTGTTCGCATATATAATATTATTACTGATCTCGCGCGGGAGTGCTTTTTTTTATTTTTTTTTCTTCGGGAGTGTGGACAGAATTGTTTTTTATATATATAATATTGAGCGTGGATTATGACGAGGCGGCAAACGCTGACCGTGAAATTACGAAGGCCGAGCCGAAGTGTACCCTGGGGTATCAGCATTGCCGGTGGATCTGATTTGGGCACGCCCTTGGTCGTCACCCGTGTGAGTCCTTGTGCTATTGTTACCTTGTCTGTCTTTGTTTCTGGATATATTATAGACAAAATATTTTAGTGTGTAACAGTTTCGTTTTTTTTTTTAAAGAACTGTGTAAAAATTTAGTCGTACGTAACAAAAGTGTCGAATATACATATATAAGTGCTAAAAGTGTATTATATATAACAAACTCGATCGACGCTAATTTACGATACACTGAATTTAGAGTGCACATTTAGCAGCTAACGAGGTTGCGCCGTTTCAAAATTATCGTTAATGTATAATATACCTATAATATAACACGAGTCACACGCTCTCGAGACTTATAATATAAACCTAAAAATACACTTTACAATAAAATAATATATAAATGAATATATAACGCTTTCTGTTCGCAGTCTGAGAACGAGGAGCTCCAGAAGGGTGACGTGATCAAGAAAATCGACGAGTACGACGTGCGCGACTTGAGGCATGTAGACGCCCAAAATCTCCTGTCAAATTCCGAGTCCGTAAAGCTAGCCATCGAAAGGTCCGAGTCTTACATCCCCTCGAGAACAGACGTATCATCATCAAGCATTATTATTAATAATTACAGTCAGTCGTCAGCGCACTGCATCGACAAGTTCGTTATAGTTGACGCTACTCGCGTTGCCATCTCGCGAAGCTTTCACATTGTCGTCAAGCACTTGTTCGAGCAGCTTATTCTGCAGCTTTTTTAAATAAATAAATACACTTTTTTTCTCGTCTACTTGTAGCAAAACAGTGAGTCCAAAGTGTGACGTGAGTTTTTTTTTCGGAGAATTATAACGAAAAATGGTGTAATTAGGCACACACATACACGCAGGCATTATGTTTGTTAGTGTAATAGCGAAACGCCAGACACAGAAGCCGATAAATTTAACCAAAGCTTTACGACCGGGCCAACTTTGACGGACATCACTGAACACACGTGCGCTCGCGGTTTATAGATATACCTATGTTTTTCTGCATTTTTATTCTTTTTGGCGCTGATGAATTGTTACACCGGAAAGAGACTTTAACAATAAAAGCAGCACTTATTCACAGCATTTTTTTCTACATTATTTATATATATATACGTGTTCCTCTTTCTCTGGACTTGCTGCTTTGTCGTTATAATACTCACAGCATATACAAAATCCATTATCGCAAAAACACAAGAGCTACATATCGGCTACGGCGTATAATAGAGAAAAAAAAACGAAAATTAACGTTATTATGTTTGCATATACGCGATTCAGGCCAAAGAGCACGCAGGTGCCGCCCGTGTTGCCCAAGAGCCCGGTTCCACCTCCTCTTCCGATCGAGATCCCGGAATTCACGAGGTGCTCACTTACGCCCGAAAGATTCACACCGGCACACGAGCACATCGATGAGGTGCGCGAGGAGAGATTCTACCTGTCCCAGGTTAGATTACATATACTTATTTTTTTTATGTAGACACTCGCATATGATATATACACGAATTTTAGACTGACTGTATGTAAAAATTCGACTGTTTGATTTATATGGGTTATATAGACACACAAACATAAGGGGAGCGCTTTCCCGAGATATTTCAACGCAAACAAGCAAGCAAAGACAATAAACACGTGTAAAATTTGGATTATTTTTCAGCCGACTTTTCCATCTTGATCTATATCCCCTACAAGACTTATTCCCATATGTATAAACATCGCCGCGAAACAATGGACTTCCGGCAAAAGAAACGGGTCTCGTTCCTGTAAATCATGCGGAAACGACTAACACTGCTGATATGGAAGGGGTAAAATGCGTGTATTTTAGTTGGCCGGTGTCGTGTATAGTCGATACTGGAAAGTCTGCCGAGAGGTGTGTGGCGGAGTTGCGCTATAAATATCGTCTTTTGCGCATACATAACTATATGTATATCGAATGAGCCGAACGTGTCGAGTATCGAGTATTATATATACGCGCATTCATGGAGATTAAATTGTTTATCTGCCAAGAGATACATTTTTTAAGTAAATATAGATATTGTTAGGAATCAACCAAACAAAATTGTATTATTGTCATACGAGCCCCAGTTCCGAAGCGACTATTAATATCGCGGAAACTTAATGCCTTTTTGACTATATTACATTTTTTTACATAATATCATTCATTCAAAAAAGCTTAGCTTCCAAAACAAACGTTACACACATACAAAGTCGAAAGCCGCATCTCAAAGGCCAAAGGTTGAGGTCAAGCGCTCCGCAAGCAAGCTCTCACCGCACATACATAAGAGAATATATAAAAATATACACGAAAATTCGGTTGCGGTTCTCTCCCGCTCGCGAAAACGTAGGAGTGGCATCTCTCTCGCAGCCGCCACTACTTGGAGAACGTGTGAGACGCGGAGTTTAGTGGCCGCCCGCGCATCAATCGAGCCAGTAGTATACCGTGAGCACACAGTAGTATCCGCGAATTCACACATTTTTTTTTTATTCGATACGAATATTTCCGAGGTTTCGGCGAATAGCGAAAGCTCCGCGAAGTAAAAGTACAGTAGTGTGACGCAGAGGGTGAGTTAGTTAGTATATAGTACAATCAAGATGCCGTCGTATCGACGTTCCTTAACGACGAGCTACAGCACGCCCTTTGACAGCAGACCGACCAGTGAAAAGGAGGCTGCCGTATACTGGGTAGGATTATCGAGCTTTTTTTTGAAAATTCGCGGGAACGACGTGATTATTTACATAAGTGAATCAATGAACTTCGGGTAAACTGACACTCGCTTATTTTCTCATCGGTGTCCAATAAATATATATATGTAACAATAGAGCGGTATATTGGCATCGGCGAAAGCTCGTCGTCCCGGTGCCAAAGCTGAGCTTTTACCGGCGCTAAACTTAAATCTGCTTTATTGCACATCTCCGTGATAATACACATATACGTATATACACATTAGGGTTTAAAGGATGCAGTGCAGCTTCAAAGTGCATTATACAGCTATCGATGCAAAGCGCTGGGATGCACTTCTCGATACACACACACACACTACGCTATTTTCGTTTGCCGGGAAATCTGGGTTACTAAAACACAGGCGCTCTCTCGTCATCGTTCGCCAATAAGTTCACATTCGCAAGCTCTCGTGTGTGTGTGTATATTATAATAAAAGACTTCCAGATAGTTCGTGTGTCTCCTGTTACATTTAAATCTCGCGCGCTTATACATATATACAGTGTCATCATTGGGTAACGCGACCTTGAAAGCTCCCGGCTTGTTGCATTATATATAACACACATAGGGAAAACTACAAAAGCTGGATATGAAGAGATGAGGAATGTCTATATGATATAGACGGACGGACGCAAACGACAAAGTGCGTGTATATACGAGCGGGCGTTTTATTTTTACGACGGGCTGCTCGGGGCCTTGATCTATTTCGAGAAAATTTGCGTCTGGGCTTTGCGTCGCAGCTCTCTGATGCTCTGTGTTTGATGCCATCTCGTCGCAAGCTGCGGTAATGTTCCTGACCCATTTATGCAATATGGAATGCCACCAAATATCGTTCCACACCTCTGCACCTATGAATTGCTTTTGCGTCTTTCTCTTAAAGGTCGCATGGGGTCGTGGAACGAATATAGAGTAGCGTCAAGTCCTACTGCCCTTTGCGAAGGTCTTCTCTCCGAGATGGTATAATGTGTATAAGCTTAGCCTTGGAAGCGGAAGCGGAAGCGTTGCAGAACAGATGCCGAAAATGCCGATGATTATAAGGCAGAGATACTACTCTGGAGTCGAGTGTTTTCTTGGTATTATCGAGAGAATAGCTTCAGATGTTTGGATTCAATAGTGTAATGCAGCTCTATAGTTGGCTCCGGTATCTGAAATTTTGCAATAGATTAATATGAATGAACAGAGAATAAATAAATAAATCATTTCAAATCGTGCCGTAAAAGCTCTACATGTAATTTTAAACGCTCATTCATCAGACTATATATTTTACACGCCGGTTTCCAAATCAAAAACTGCACGTCGTCGTCGAAGTTTCGCAAATGAAAAGAGCACGTAAATAAAATCTAGCTGATGCTGAAGCATAAACAAAGAGTATGAAAATGTATAATTCATAAAGCCTGACACGTAGTTTATAAAACTCAAGTCGGTAAAAATAGTCGCCTAATCTACGAAAAATAATTACCCTGCATGCCAAAAAATGTCTCTCTCAAATTACACCCCCCGCGCCAAAAATCAAAAATTTTCAAAAATACCTAAGAGTATAACACAAAGCCAAAAGCGACGATTGAAAGCTTCATAACACCTACTATACACACATGCATGTAGCTGCTCTGTGTGTACACTGTTTATTTTTGGTAAATGACCGAAAAATTAATTGGGGCGTCCGCGATACACGAGAGCTTCTAATTGACAAGCTTTCTCTCTTATATATATATTTTATAAATACATGTATATATAGCGCCTGCGCTGTCGAAGCTCATTCGCGTGCGATATTATTACAGAATATCGTTGATTTTTCTTGGCCGACGTTCAAAGAGAATTAACGCTCGCGCAGCAGCCGGCAAATAAATTCGTTAACGATACGCCTCTCGGCTTCTATATACCGAAAGTTAGACGTAGTCGTGATATAAAAATACGTTGATGTTGTTATGGCGCTTATGAGTTTTTCCATCGGTCGCTATATAATATTCGTTTATACGGAATTTCGAAAAATCGTAACAAACTTACATAAGCGCTACTTTTACGACGATCAAAATAATAATAATAATAATAATATCAACGAGAAATAGTATAATACTCAGATCTGCGTCAACACTTTCTTCTAAAAAAAGAAGACCGGAAGAAAGTCTTCGACGTCAGCATATACACAATCTGTTTGTCCCAGGACTCGAAACAGTTTTAGCGTTATACTCGTAAATTCGAATGAACTAAAATAATCGCAACGACATCAGAAACAGTCAGTCTAAGATTCGCACACGCAGATCTTCATCATCGAGTATAAAAATTAACAAACAAAAAATTCTTCCAGCCATACCGCACGACGCCCCTCGTCCTACCCGGCGCCAAGATCAAGAAGGATGCGCCCCTCGGCGAGTGTTATCTGCGCCATCATCCAAACCCCATGGTCAGGGCTCCACCGCACCATTACGAGGTCGCAAACCCTGAGGTCGCGATGAAGCAGAAAGTACGTACATTCAAATATCAGATCACGCCGGTCGTAAGAGAGCTGAGAATAGAGCGACTGGAGAAGTAGATTTTGTCAGCTCCCTTATTCTTTTTCTTCTTTCTTCGTGTCGATTAACACAAAAAAAAAACAATCACACGATTTAAATATACCCCCTACTATACTTTCTTTTTTTTTCAATGCGAATCGAGCGCAGAAACATCCGGTACACTCTTCATAATCGTTTTCTGATGTTGTTCACGTCACACGTCGTCGCTTTCTTGCTCGATTCGTGTTCCTTATTTTCTCTTGTTCGTTATACAATATATAGATGTATATGTTGTATTTTAAGCCGGCTGCGATTATGTAAGAAGCTTTTGCTCGGACTTTATCGACATGATATTATTTATTGTTTCACGTGCGAAACGACTAGGTGGCGGAATCTGTACTTCAGCGAGTTCTGAGCCCTAGCGAGCTTCCCAAGGTTTGCAACATACACACACATAGTTTTTCGCTTTTATACTGGGTTGCTTCTTTTTATCCAGCGCATTTTCGTATAACAATTTTCAAGTGATATACACTGCATAGCTGCGAGAGTTTGCTCACTCGGCTATTAATGAAAAGCTTAGGTGACAAACTGCCAACATCTCGCTTTGGCTCTCTGATTATATATACATATTTATTTTGCTTTATTCAAAATTGGATCTTTCACGAGCTCACTTTCACGAGCAGCATTTCGACATTTTTTTTTACTTTTGCAACGTTTCACGCTTGAAAGTAAATTTTCACTAATTCATTATTATTTTAACACACTAATTGTGACGGATCCTGCAATTTTCACGCTAATAAAAAAAATTGTCACCAGTTGTGTGAAAATCGCTGTGTCCTCTTCATCGATATTTTAATCATTACTTTTACTACACACATCCAGCTGCCAAATTCGCACAACTCGAGGAGCTTTGGAATAAAAGTAACGATACATCGTATGGCGAATGTATAAAAAATATTTGATTTAGTTGACGTGCGTTCCAGAAATATTCCTGAAACTGGACCTGACGCTGCCGCCTCATCGCTTATAATACGATACTATATATATATACCTAATCAATGTCATTACACATATATAATTTTAATAGTCATATAATAATAGCTGCGCCGAGTGATATAATCTGTTTTGTCTCGTTGATTATTATTAATAATATACAGTCGTTTTGCCAAATAAAAATAATCAAAGAAAAAAAATGAAAGAGTGAATTGACGTTTTTTTCAATTATCGCTATAATATAAGCTTCTATATCTATTACCTATATATCGACTGTTTTCTCCACCTCTTTCGTCATGTTCTTTTTTCGACAGGTTGTGCACAAGCAATTCAATTCACCGATCGGCCTCTACTCCGAACAAAATATCGCAGACACTATTAAATGCCAGGCCTCGGCCATACCGTAAGTAAACCAAACTTTCGCGCTTTTATTCTCACTTTATATATACTTCATTGGAATAATTTTTACGAGCTTATATTTCACACATTTTTCTCGTAATCAATCATCATCAGTATATGAGTATCTGACAAAATAGAAAAAGACTACTACCATCACTCTCTAAAAATCATCACCATAATAACTAGTATAATTTACTTTTTAATCTCGTCTCGCTACTATACTTAACTATTTCATTCTACATTTTTACCATTTTGTATTTGTTGGTTTTGTGATTGCTTATAATTAATTAAACGCTTTCAACGCTTTAGCTGAACTCACTGCTTATTACTCAACATTGTAACAAAAGAAAAGGGCTCATATATAATAAAATTCAAATTGTACACGCGATCGGAACACGACGAAGCAGCCGGAAAATACCGTGTGATTCGGGATGTCATATACTTTTCCACAGACTTAACACGAGAACTCAAAAATCATCAATTCAGATTCACAGAACAACCAAGAGGAGACATTGAACTCAGATATAACGTAAAAAGTACGCGTCATTAAACTCTAAAAAGTAAAACACAACATTTCTCACAAAGTTTAGATGGGATATAAACCGAAGCTATTCGACTGCCGAAGATTGACTTAACTTCTCTGTTTGTTTGTATTTCCAGCATTTTCATAGACTTTTCCTTCCTGAAACAGAAACAGGAAATCGAAGAGCAAGCGAGACGCATGAAAGAGCAGGCAAGAGAAGCTGCTGCGAAGAACGTGTGGCCGCAGTTCAATAGGCCTAATTAAATTTTATTAATTTTCTCTCGCTCTCGACAGATTCTATTTTCTTTCTTTATTTACCTTCCGTCAATACCGAACAGATCACAGACACACACCACAGACCGTAATTTGCATATCCGATTCTTTGATCGCGCACATCGAATCTTCCAAACGATCGAAATTACATATAGCACGAAAAACGAAAACATATATATTATTTCAAGGATGTATATATATGAACGACGGTAGAAAAATCGAAAAATACATATATAAACGGATACAAATATGTTTAACGATAATAACATACGTAGATTTGAAACTAGTAAACAATCAAGAAATGCACGCGTTGCGCTTTTTAAATACAAAAACAAGAACTTGCATGCGATGCGCATCAGTATAGTGGATAGTCGCATAGGTTTTCACGTAGTACACATGATATTATATACTAACCAAAACTGTACCTAATACTATTTATCTTTGTAAATAATACGCCATCGCTCTTCGAAAACTACTGCGAATGGAAAAAATAACCGAAAACTGGCAAACCAAAGTCTCTCGCTCTCGCTTACTACTATATCTTCTTATACCACACTTGTTGAGCATCCTAAAAAAAGTATGTATAACGCGCAAGATGCAAGTATATATAGCTGTTGAATAACACCTCTTCGAGAGATCTTATCTACAAGCTAGCCAAAAAATACAGGCTTTTATCTATAATTTCATGTCTATTATTGAGATGCACGTAAGAACAGTTTTGATGTATATTGAACATATTGAGTCAATTGTATAACAGCAACTGTGTGTCTTATGAGAAACAAACTAAAAAGTCGGTGTGTATTGTTACACGAACGATCCATGCAGTAAGAAGCCGGGCAAATACGATCCTAGCCAGAGCGAGGCTTACAAGGCACTTCAGGAGGAGGGTTACGATGATCACATCCAGCATGTCACCCAGCCGACGCGCCAGGGAGTCTTCTCGCCGCAAAAAGCCAGGCAAAACAAAGTAAGATACTACTTTTTCGTTCATATTGTTAGTGACGTTCTATTTACATCCAAAGTTATACTCTAAAAGTACCAATCATAAGATTAATCATCCAATTGTATTGAAGAAACTTGGTGTAAAGTAAAAATTTTGTCCTATTCACAGCCTCCTCCGTTCCGGCCGAAGAGTCCCGGTGTGAGTATTTTATAATACTTTCCGCATATCTGATAAGAAAAATTAGCAAACGTATATCTGAACTGAAAAAAAAATTTACCTCTTTTATCTTCTGTGTAGATCAACATCGTCGATGGCGATGGCGAGACAATTCACCAAAGCAACAGCTTCAAAAGGATCATGTACAGCGTTCTTGGACAAACCGATTACTAGATGCAGAGGAGAATTTCTAACCAAACACGATGTATTAATTTTACGAATACGCATCTGACATTCGCTACAAAAAAAAGAAAAAAAGTTATCAAATTAAACAGAAGTGGTGGACGACCACTCCAGTCGAACAAATGATATATAAAAAGAGAAACGTAAAATCTTCGATATTTTGGAAAAAAGATGTTAAACGAATGCAGATCAGAGATTTTATTTTTACACGCAAAACCGCTCTAGATCAAACTTATTTTTTTATTCCCATTGAAAGCCCAATTTTTAATCTCTTCCATTTTTTCACAGTCGGTATAACTCTGCGCTAGCTCACTTGTACTTATATTAAACGACTCAACGTCAACTTTTTAAGGAGATGATACTTATATGAAAAAAAATGCTTTTACAACGAGTAGAACGACGACGATGAAAACCAAGTTGAAAATGACAATACTCGTGCGCGCGCGTGCTTATGTATATATGTTATAAGTTTATTTCGAATCAAACTATTGTAAGAAGATATTATGAAAATAAATAAATTAACACGAAACTTAAATTTTTTTCATCACTGAATTGTAGCTCTATTTATAGTGAATGGGAGTTTGATAGGTGGCAGTGCTTCAAAGCTTATGTCTGGTGGAAGATAATTTAATTACATACTGAATTTGCTACAATGATGTGCAATGTAAATTTGTTCATTCTCTTAATCGATAAAATTATAATTTATTACTAAATTAAACGTTCACCACCGGATCTTCAGCTACTCTTTTGACACTAGGATGCTTAAGTAAGTATGTATTGCACACGGCTCGTCAGTTAAAACCGTGCCTATCGGATCGTCAGCACATGACACATTGGGCATAAAATCTCTATTAAGTATCACTGAGGATTCACTTTTAAAATAAGTGCGACTTCTTTCGTTACATCACATCTAGTTCCTGCCAGAAATGACTAACGACTCCGTCGTAGCGCCATTGTTATTATTTTTTCATGTTTTACACTTTTTTTTGTAGTTTTCTTTTTTGTCAATAATGTTTTATTTTTCATTTATTCGGTGCAATTGTTTACTGAAGTATGAATTGAACTCTTAAACGCAGTACCTTATGAAAACAAGGAACTCGTGAGTGAAATACTGTCTTTGCAGACTATGCAGTGTCCAATATGAAGTAGCCTTTTCTCAAAGTAAATAAATATTAAAACGTACATTGCAAATATCATCACCTCCTCCGTCACATTATACATACAAATGAGCCACCGTTTTTTTAGGCATAATGCCATTATAGCACTCAACGATTGACCAATCGCTTAACTTTTTACAAAACACAGCGACTATAAAAAATTAAAGCGATTGGCTGTTGTTTATTTTCTATTTTATAGAAAACTATCTCTTCAACATCGCGTTCAACGTCATGCGGAGAATCTCCTAGTGTAACGGAATCGTGTGCACGCTTAAGCGCATTCATCTTACAAGCTCAGCGTTTAAGTTTAAAATAATACTTTAGTCTGTAGTTTTATTACATGTCACGAAACTTTTTTTAAGGACATATAAACAGAAAAATACAATTACTTGTTTTAGCACTCGGCTATTAAGGCCAGCGCGAAACACAAAATTTAAGTGTAGGTAATTTTATAAATATCGCCGATTAACCAACTACTTAGTTACAAAACTAAAGAGACTTTTGAATTTTTGGTGTCCATTGCTTTCAATTCGAGTTTCGCGCTGGCTTGAACATTATTAGCACACCTGCTTTTGTAATGCTAATTGCAAAGCGCTATGAAAATCATTTAAACAAAAGGGTTGCTTGAAATTATTTAAATATTTTATAGCGCGGGCGATTACCGTATCAACATTAGGGTAAAGAAGGAAAATAAATAAATTCTATTTTATACAAATCTACGAAGATTTAAACGTGTAAGGAGTCGTCAAGGAGCTGTTTCAATTCTCTGAGATGCTGCATTTTGCTGCCGGTGGCTGGTGACGCTGCCGTGGGGCGGCCGGCGTACCTGTGGACAAAAGATCACAATGTCAATTTTCGATCTTAAAACGTCATGCTCTAATACTATTAATAGACAAAAGTATCGTTAGGGGTCAGATCTTTTAGGTTGTCGTTCAGTTACCTAATGGTTCTTGGCTTTGGTTTTGTTGGTTCTTTCGTATCTGATTCAGAAGCAGTAGTGGTTTCTGCAGGTTTCGACGAAGAGAACCAGCTACTCAACCATCCTCCACTACTATCGCTTGCACTCGCACTTGCCATACTGCAACACGGCCCAAATTTTTTACTCAAAATAATACTTTACGACACCATCATATTTACGCAACAAACAACATATTAACATTTTAGAAATTAAATGTGCTAAGCTAAGCTGACTGAAACTATTTCTCATAAATCACAACTCTCGTTCTCGATTTGTAACGTAAAAAATAGAGGCCATATAGACAGTACAGTGTTGAAAATATCATACTCATGTAACCATATTTTTTATGAGAAATATATAAAAGAAACTAAAAATTTCATTTCTGGCACGAGTGCGAGCAATACAGTTGTCTTGAGGAAAACACAATACATTTTATTTGTAATTTAAAATTTGTTAGTTTGGAATGTACTTCCGGGGATAAGATTTTTTTAAACTAAACAGTAAGTAAATTAATAACAGGAAAGTGCATGCTTTGAAATGGATTTTTAAGAAAAATGTGTCACTTACGAAATAGGTCGAGTTCCATTAAGAGCTGTATGGAATCTAGGCTGAACGTAAGCCCAGGCTCCCTGGTTTTTGTGTTCTTCCTGAGTCCAAACCAGCTCTGCATTCGGGTATTTAGCTACTTCTTTCTTGATAAGATCGTAGGGGAATGGAGAGATCTACGGAGAATAATATTCAAGTTAAAATAGAAATAGCGAGCAAACCTTGTTTTGCGTAACTTACCTGTTCCACCCTGGTGATGGCAACAGTATCATCCAGTTTCCTCTCCGATCGAGCCTTCTTAATGTCGTAGTAAACCTTTCCTGAGCAGAACAGAACCCTCTTGACTTTGTTGGGGTTCTCAGCTGCAACACCTTCCTCTGGGATGATTCTGAGGAATTCGGTGCCTTCCGTCATCAAATCGAAGCTCGAGCGGGCCTCGGGATGACGAAGCAACGATTTTGGTGTCATAAGAATCAGGGGCTTGCGGAAGGGCAAAGCGATCTGTCGGCGGAGGATGTGGAAAAGATTTGCGGGTGTACTGCAGTTAGCAACGATCCAGTTGATGTCATGGAGCTGTCGAACTGCGAATTCTTCGCTCTCAGGTGGGAAATAATCTGGATCGTCGGCCGACATCTGCAGGAATCTTTCGAGACGAGCGCTAGAATGCTCAGGACCCTGATCACAACGTAAGACAATTAATTTTTTGTTGTCAGACAAACACTATTGAGCTTAAATTGGGTTTTACTTACCATGCCCTCAAGACCATGAGGCTGAAGCATGACGAGACCAGATTGCCGAACCCATTTGGCTTGACCGCTGCTGATGAACTGATCGATTATGCATTGAGCTGTGTTGTTGAAGTCACCAAACTGCGCTTCCCAGATAACCAGAGCGTTGGGATTCGTCATCGAGTATCCCAATTCGAATCCTAAAACATAAAAATTAGATATAAGTTTTCCTAATAAAATGTTGAAGAAACAAAATCAATTTGCAATAATTACCAAGAACACCGTATTCTGACAAGGAACTGTTGCAAACCGTGTAGGGAGCCTGATCAGGGTAGAGATAGCAGAGCGGCCTGTAGGTCGCCTTATCCACGGTCTGATGGTGTAAGACGTGATGTCTGTGAGAGAAGGTTCCTCTCTCGACGTCCTGACCGGACAATCTCACGTGAATGCCTTCCTTAAGTAACGATCCAAACGCCATAGCCTCTCCAAGAGCCCAATCGATCTGTCGCGACTCAACCATCTCCATGCGAGCTTTCAGAATACGCTCGATACCTTTGTGGATGACGAACTCGGCCGCATTTGGAGGAGGAGATGAGAATTTCTTTCCAATATGCACGAGAGTGTCCTCCTTGATACCGGTGGGTGAAGATTTGAGCGGATCTTTTCCTTCGAAGAAGCCGGACCACGGAGAGTCGAGCCAGTCCTTATACTTGATGTGAGTCTCCTGTTTTGCGTTGCTGTAAGCTTCCTCGCAGATCTTATCGTATTTATCGTGAACTTGCTGTCGATTAAAATAATAAATTCACATTAATTTTTCGTCTTCGATATCGATCAAATAACTCAAAATATTTCATATAGTTCTAAACTGACCTTGACTTCCTCTTCCGTGACAACACCTTCAGTGACAAGTTTCTTCGAATACAGATCAATCGCGGGTGGAGTCTTCTTGATCTTACGGTACATAAGGGGCTGCGTGAACATGGGCTCGTCAATCTCGTTGTGACCGTTCCGCCTGTACGACACAATGTCGATGACAACATCCTTGTGGAACGTTGATCGCCATTCGGCGGCAATCTTGCACACGTGCATAACAGCTTCCGGATCATCAGAGTTCACGTGGAAGATGGGAGCATTCACGACACGAGCAACATCTGCATGGAACAGAAACCATAGGACGATAAATCAATATGCATAACATAAGCCATTGACTTCGATTCCTACAAAAATAACGAAATTTACCTGTACAGTACGGTGACGAACGCGAGTGCCTTGGATCAGTCGTGAAACCGATCTGGTTGTTGACGACGATGTGGATAGTACCGTGAGTCGTGTAGTCTGGCAAATCAGACAAGTGCATCGTTTCAAAAACGACGCCTTGGCCACAGAAAGCAGCATCACCGTGCAGAAGAATAGACATGACCTACACATCAGCAAATTAGTTAGCAATCATCGCTTAAAAAATAAAGGACTGTAGGAAGAAGCTAAAAGTAATTTACCTTTTTGCCTTCTCCGTCTCCGCGGTAGAATTGCTCCGCACGGGTTTTGCCCTGGACTACAGGATCGACGGCTTCCAAGTGAGATGGATTAGCGACAACAGCCAAGCGGATGTTCTTGTTCGTCACACGATTCAGACGCTCGATGTAAGTACCCAGATGGTATTTGACATCACCGGATCCCTAAACATCAAATAGAACCATGAGATACAAAACCATAGCAACAAACTAAGTTCACGTAAGAATAGCATCAAACTCACGTCATCAGCAGCCTCGAGAGCAGCGAACTGCGTGAAGATCTGGTTCAACGGTTTGCGGCAGACGTTAGCCAAGACGTTGAGACGACCTCTATGCGGCATTCCCATGACAATGGATTCAACTCCCAATTCCGTCGACTTATCGATGATCTGCTTCATCGCCGGAATCAAGATCTCACAACCCTCCAGACCGAATCTCTTCTCAGACGACCACTTGCGAGCCAAGAACGCCTCGAACCTATAAAGCACAAAGTACACAGTAAGTAAACATTGAAAAAAAAACTTTCATTAATATTCTTAAATAGAAAAGATAATTACATGGTAGCACGTGACAAACGAGCCAGAATCAAGCGTTTCTCGTCATTGTCGATCTCCATGACTCCAGGTGTCTCCATCTTCTGCCTGATCCAGTTGCACTGCTCCAGAGAGTTGATGAACATGAACTCGACACCAATATGCTGACAGTAGGTCGACTCGAGTCTCTTCAGGATTTCGCGAAGAGGCAGGGACTTCTCTTTGCCGCCGATGAAGGTGGTGGATGGCAACTTGAATACTCGATCCATGTCCGATTCCTCTGTTATGGTTATTAATGGAAATCATTATAAATGCGTTCTCGAAAGAACGTATACATATATTATCGACAATATATACTCGTGTTTTATTTCTATAAGTGTATTGCGTGTTTGGTGTGTTTATTCGAACGGATTTATTAATATATATTGCTTACAAACTGATACTGAAAATGATACTTTTTTTTTAATGTCGAGAGAAACTCGATGAAAAGAAAAGAAATGTTTCTATAGTGATTTTGATTCTGACAAATTGTATAAAGTTAGTTGTATTTATATAGGTTTGAGAATATTATATAAATACCTATTTTCGAACAGACTCGTGTTATTTCTGTGACCCTTTTTTCGTTACAATATTCAAATCTCATGCATTGGGCAACTTTACGGAAAATGCGTCAAATCACTAAAAGAGCACACCATTCACTTTGTGAAAACAAAAAAATAACGAAAATAACTCTCATAACAGTGAAATTGAAGCAGAAAATAAAACTCAAAAGTAGCGCATAATATATATATATAGGTATATATAATGGTGTGTCGGCGTATATATGATAATAACGCGTCGGGTATACGTTAAGTTTCGTTTGTCGATTAATAAAAGCTGCACAAACACCTCAAGCATGTTAGCACAAAAATATAAAGAAAAAATCCGGTCTCGTTAAAAGTGACATTAAGTATATATTAATTATTCTAATTGTACACACGAGCTCGCTGTATATCGTGAGAGTCTTAAGAAAGCTGTACGAAGCTTCTGGAAAAAAAAAATATTTTATCTCCATAATTACAAAAATATTGTACCCAAGCACCAGCTAGAAAAACACAATTTTTTTTTAACGATATAAATAGACACATTATATATATAACAGTCCTCAAGGTGTATACGTTCGCCCAAAATACGAAGCATGGAATTTTCGCAAGTTATTAATAGAGTCGCAGCACCGCTGACGGTCCGAGAGAATAATTTTTTTTTTTTAATTTTGGACTTGATTATATGCTACATACTTTGTGTAAGAGCGGCTACTCGATTTAGATGGTCTTGAGCGTAAGTCATACGAGGATTCGTTCCTGTGGACATTAATTAAACTCAAGCTAAAAAGACACATAGAGCTCCGGTGTGTATATATTTATTCTTTTTATAGATCTTTATAGGCTTTCGGTTCGCGCGGAGTCGATGAATTAATTATATTAGCAAGAAAATACACAGCGCAAAATTATACAAGTGAAAAGTCTAATATTAAATAGGTGAAATTGCGAATGTAGCTATAATACTTTAAAACGTGAAAATAACAAAAAGAACAAAACCAGTGCCATTGACAAAAAAAAGAAGATGATGAAGTGTCGCTATTCGATAAAAATGAAACAGCACTTTGCAGTTTTCGTTAATTATGAACAAGATTTTGATTTACTTATTATTGCAGCTATAGCCACCATTGCTGTGTTTTACTAGAAAACCTATATCAGCGTCGTATTGTATACGTGATAATGTAAATCAACAGTGATTGTTCTAAATTAACGAAATAAATCCACAGATCCAAACAAGGATCGTAATAGATATTATATATAGTATGTAAAAAAAATATATATTAGTTAATAAATTGTCTACTCCCTTCATCCGACAAGTAGGTAGAAATAGAACGATTGCCCGCCAGATCATGTTTAACTTAGTTTTGTTTTATCTTAATTACGCTCTATTGTTCAGCTTACCAAATGAGTAATAATTATAGAGCAACTCTTGTGGATGCCGGTCATCGAGATCAGCGCTGTTGATGCCCAGTGGGTCCAATTTAGCAATATGATGACCACGAATCTGTCAATTGGAAGGCCGTTTTTTAAGCCGGCCATAAACATTGCTTAGCTCTTAGAGACACTTTGAATCATAGACATTTAAACAATTGGGCTCAGCGATACTTTGAGCGGTGTGTCATCCATACTGATACACATAGCAACGCAAGTCAGACCCTTGTCTTTGCTTTTGTGGAGATACACCGTCAAATGCTCGCTGATCAGATTAAACTTATTAACGTAATTCAGTGGTTCTCATAGTTATTGTCACATACAGTTTTTTTTTTATTTAATATATAGGCAGGTTTGTTAACCACCTAACACCTCCCATATGGGTAATAAATAAATTATATAAAAGTAAAATGAGAAAGCAAAGTCAAACTAAAAATAAATGTGTGCTGTTAACTCGCATGCAAACGCCAAGTCGTGCAGAATTAGTAGTTAGGGAAAAGTGAACAGAAGAATTAGAGCAAAAAAGCGTCATCAGAAACATTCAAAATGTGTGTCTTACCTTCTCATGCTTAAATTTAGGGTCATAGATATTATGTGATTATAGAAGTGAAGAATTTATTCCTAACTAGATGTATGTTAGAACTCTAATTTTAATCAGATTATCTGATCACTTCTACAATTTGATTTATAAAATACATATTTTCTATGAAAACATCGACTAACAATAGGAAAAAAAATATTTTCAGTATCAGCTACATTGATTGTAAAACAACGATTTTAATTTGTATTGTGATGTGATGTACTAAGCAATGAAACATCAAAGTACAACAATTATTATTAGAAAATAAATTAAACTTTTGTTTTTCAAACCAACATTGGATTTTTTGTGTGAGTATAAATAATGCAAGTGAAGGTGTGAAACAATTTCAAGGTTGAACACACAGAAAACTCATGGAGATATCGGGTAATAGGAATGACCCTGTTGTGATGAGAATGATCATGAAAATGAGTAATTTGATGATACCATGAATTGAGAAACTTCAGCACCTTCACTGCTCAGAATTTTTGGATTAATGTTGTCTGTTTATGAAAATGAACACGATCGAAGCCTTACCAAGCATATACTGTCGTAGAACTTGCTCCGGAGACCCTTTGCGAGCCGCGTAATGTGTGTGTATCAAGTCGGTTCGCATGATACCCAATGGATCCAAATCGGCAACTAAGTGACCTCGAGCCTAAGGGTGAACGAATAATCCCCAAAGGATTCCCACAGATCAATAAATGTTTCTTTTTTTAATTGCGTGTGAAAGATTATTCAATGACAGGATCTAATTTATTTTTGTAATAGACTAACAATCTAAGATGGTTGTACCCTTGTTGGAATAGCTATTCAGGATATTTGCAAAATTATACCTTGAAAGGGTACAGGGGGTTACTTTCACCACTGTAAAGTACATATGTAAATTAAACTACACATTTAGTGTAACTATACAACGTCAAAATTGTGATATGTGAGTAATAAATAGTATAGTTACAGATAACTGATACTTTTTATAACATCATTTTAATATTTTTTTTTTATCAATAATTACCATCTGATTTTCATCTATGCACATATTCAAATTCAATGATAAAAACCCTTAAACAATGAATGATACATATACATGTCTGAATTATAATTTCATGCAAATCAGCCGATTGTCAGATTTCCCTAGACAGTAAAACACATGTATGTTTGCATAATTATTTAACTCATGCTGCTTGAATGGCAGAAGGTAAGTATAATGTCAATGAGCATTTAGGCTATTTCAAACAAAGCATATTTTTTTAACGTGCCTTTAACATGGATAAATTGTGGAACAAATCTGTCACCTCAATTGTAATAAAAAAATAATAATTACAGAATTAATGTAGGTAGTTTAACTACTATTAATAAGTTTGAAATATTACTAAAACTTAGAATATACATTAAAAAATAAAGAAAAATTAAATAAAATTAGTGGGAGGTGCTGAGTGCGGTCGAGCTGTTAACGTTTCACTCTTGTTCCAGTTAAGTCTGAAAATTTGCTTTGGCATTTGTTAAATTACAATTGCTAATTGATTATTGTTGTCTGCCTGTGAAATGATTGAGGTTTCAGATTTAGTGACCAGTAACAAGTAACCTTCTTTATATTCGAATGTAACTTTCCAGTAAGCATTTAAAGTTTTTGCTAACAGCCATGGTAAAGTAGTCCATCATTTATTAGTCTCTGCTGGTAGAATTTTTCTCAAAGCTTTCTTACCTGATAAGATCTAATAATGGCTTGCACAGCAAGATGGTCATCAATGATCTTTTCATTCAAAGGTGCTTGTCCAATTTGTGATCCACCACCCAGCGGCAACAAGGCGCCAAGAGGAACCTGGTTGTAACTGGGAGCAAGCGATGGAGGAGCCTGATAGGCTGGTGTTGCTCCAGCTGTACTGTTGCGGAAGAAGGCATCCCATGACTTGCAAAAAATAAAAGCTATAAAACTGCAGTTTCCGCTTATAAAAACAAATATGAATAATGGAATGAATACATACAATGTGCACACTGCTTGGATCTTGGAGCCATGCATTGTACATTTCCTCAACATAGGAGCTGGTACTTCCATTGAGGAAAGGTTCCGTAGCAGCACGACTGTTGTGTCTGCGGAGAGGCTCCGAAACCATAACTTGACTAGTTCTTGTCAGAGGATCACTCCTTACCAACCATGATGCAAACTTCTTGGCGCCACAGACCCTTGGAGCCAGAGGGGTCAGGGCATTGAACACCACCCGAGCCTTATACATTTTGACCTGCAAACGTGGAAGAAAATTAGAAAAAAATTCATTCTACGCAATTACTTGACAGTAGTTGAAATAATCGTTAAAACAGGAAAAAAAAACTAAATTATGGATAATAACTTTGTGCAAGGAGCAACATTAAGTTGGACAGTTAAGGTATAATAATAGCAGTCTGCTTTCTGAAGGTAAGGCTCGTTTAAATGCTCTGTTCACAAGAGTGTAGTCAATGTATTAAAGTGTCTATTTAATGAGTCAGTCTTATCTCCAGTAGACAATATTTTATCAATGTCCTCGTTCAACCAATTAGATGTCAGACTTTGTTTTAATGACGTTCAAGATATTCTAAAGAATGTAAAGTTACACAAGAATTTTTTTGCTAATCACGCGTCGAAATGATTAACAATTATCAGCCTGTTTCATTTGGTCCACCCTTGACATCAGCAAAAAATTTGTACATGTATTATCAGGTATATACTCTCAAAGCAAACATTGCAAAGGGTATATCCGTACATCGGGCCATTACTCCAACATATACAAATGTCTTAGACAAATCGAGGTGTTACGCAAATTTTCAGGACTTTCTTGTAATATTGTGCAAAGTTGTGCAATGTGCCAATTTTTAAAATAAACATGTCGAAAGAGATCACAGCCAAACTAATCAAGCGAAAAACAGTAGCTATGTCAGCTGATCCATTTAGCAACACATTGTAAGTGTAGCAAACATAGTAGGTATAAAATATAACGCACGTTCATGTATGCACACAGATCAGCTAATGAAACTCCAGTGCAAATAATCCCCTTATCATAAACAGGAAAATTAAGTCATATACATATTCGGAGACAGTTTACGCACGACGTGTTTAGTGTCGCAACTCACAGGGAAAACCCGAGGCCATTCCCTCGCGAAAAGCGCGCGACACTGGAAAAGGCAAGTGCATGCGGGAGCGGCAAAAGAAAAAAAAGTGTGATGTATATATATATCTCAAATGGAGAAAGAGCTACTGTAGCCTCTGCTGATGGGCTATATAAAGGAGGCTCTCGTGACACACTTACTTGGAGCCGGAGATAAAAGAGTTAGTCTAGTTAAATGTCAATGTCATGTGACGACGATCAGCACACATACGACACGCACCATAAGGCGCGAAAGCAACGAAGCAGGATCTTACTTTTATTATTATCGGAGCGAAAGTAGGCGGCTGCTGCTGGGCCGCGAAAACGTGGCGGGCAGACTGCAGCCAAAAAAAAAAAGAGTCAACGTGCGAGCCCCTCTGCTTACGTACACTTATATCATGTATTAACAATAAGGCTTGTGGGTGTGTGACGCGCATGTGTATATCCGCTGCTTGTTTACACTCAGGGTGTATATACGAACCGCGAAGAGGGTGTGCGTATATATAATATAGGAAAGTTTCGCCAAGACTCAGCGCGCAGTCGTCACAAGAGAGATCGAAATATATATCTATAAAATACACCGCACAGCTGAAATACCTTACGTCGTCCGGTTACACAACAGAGCGTTCTTTATATAGTTGGGCGAGAAGAAGACGAAGTCGAGGAGAGAAGAGCAGAAGACCGGCGCGCAATATAGAGGCGAAAAATAGGTTATGCACTGTGTCAATGTCGCGCGCGCGCGCGCCTCGGGGACGAGCCCACTTTATACACCTGATGATATTATATCCGTCTGCTTTATCCTCCCCGCCCACACTTGAGATATTCGAGAACCGTCGTCCTTCGCGCTATATTAGCTATACTTATAATATAATACTCTCTGACAGGACAGTAGCAGATTACCTTGTGCAACACTTTTTTTTACGTAACTTGAAAGCTCGCTCGGTGAAGGTAGATGTATATGCGTATATAGTGTGTCCTGTTCTCTGATCAGGATCTAGGTCAAGTCATAGCACGAGTTGAAGGACGAGAGGGTGACTGAACGTTTATATATTGTATAGGGTTATATGCGGAAGGGAAGACTGTGCGTACCTGCTGATGTTACCGAAACGACGATGACAGGCCGTCCACCATTTGCAGCACGCAGGTGACGACTCCGGCAGCAGCGGAGACCGGGCGACGATGCGGACGCGAGTATTAGCCAGAAAAACGGCCGCGAAAAGACTCTAACGACATCTCGCGGTTATATGGAGTACTTGATTATTCGAATTCGGTCGTTTTTTACGTCATTGTGCGTGTTCTGCTCGATCGAGCACTTGATAATAAGGCATGTATACCTATTTTTTTTGTGACAATAAGTACGCGTAAAGTGTATGTATATGTTGAATCTCGATTTTTAGGCGCTTGTTTTTGGAATAATCGGAAATTATACACACAACTCCGCCGCCAACGAACAAAACAAAACAGAATTAGCATGTAAAAACGGTTAACTTCGACTCGCTTGGCGTGTGCGTGTGTCACAGTCGCGATCAATTTTTTTCTTTTTCGCATTACCAAATTCTTCATTGTCTAAAAACGCCGTTCGTGGATAGCTAATTATGAACTTTCGCAGACGATAAATTACTGTGTATATGTGTGTCGATATGGAGCCTATAAGCGATATCGCGATCAAAACAAGGCTTGCGTCAGGTAAGTTACAATAACGTGTTTGTGTGTGTGTCTTTATCTCAATACAATGAAAAATGATAATGAATTTCTTGATTGAAGCCATCCACCAGTTATCGGACGGTATCGTCGAAAATCAACTGTCCTACAGGGAATCACTCAGCTGTGTGCTAAGCAAACCGAAGATTCAGCTGTTGGGTAAGTAAAAAACACATGTATATAAAATACTCACAATACATAACGTTTCAATATCTCAGAACTGACGGAAAACATCGAGGCGGCCGAAAGCAGTTATGACGCTATCAAGATGCAGTGGGACCGTATGAAGTCGTTACACATAGCAGAGGAAAGTGAAATACCTGATAAAAAATCAACCTCGTCACTGGCTAGTAGTCTAGAAGCCACAGAATCGAAGCAGTCGATCGAGGAAAATGAAGAACAGAATCAAGTCCAGGTGGTTCTTACGCCAAGGTCACAGAATAACAACAACGAGATGGTCGCTCTGACGCCAAGGTCACAGAATAACGTGGAAGTGGGCGTTCCGAGTCTTGATATCAAAGGTGGGGTCAGTCTGGATAGTATTAAAACCAATAAGCGAACGAAAAAGGGTTTGAGGTCGAAGAGGAAGCAGCAGGTGAGCGAGGATATGCTTAGGACGTCGCTCATATACACGGCTCCGACGAGGAAGAAGAAGATGCATGGGAGGTTGAAAAATTCTAATTCTAAGAGTACTATTGCTACTAGGGAGACGAGTTTCTCGGATAGGAGGAGATTTAAGCGTCAGAAAAGTAAAAAATACAATGATAATTTGTGTTACTTACACTTTTTGTATTCTTATAATATACACTTTTTTAGTTCTACATTGTGTATATTTCAGGCTGCGACGCGTTCCAAGCGCCGCAATTCAAAAAGCGCGCCAATACAGTGAAAGCTCGAGTTGAACCAAAAGCACCTAAAGCTTTCGTCAGGATGTACCCGAACGTCGGAAGTATGTCCGTCGTTTCCAGCAGACAGTCCAAACACAAACCTGTAGCAAATCCTCACTTTCACGAAGAAACGGTTGAGGTCATCGGTGAAACCGTAGATACGACAGATGTTACGACCGAGCATCACCGCATCGATGCCGAGTAGGAAATGTCATCAAATTTCTCGATGATAATTAGCAACGATTTAATTAAAATTCCATTCAGGCGTTCCAACGCAGAAGAAAAATTGGAGGACAAAAAGGATAATAGTCATCAAAGCCATCATCAGGCGGTAGTGAAAGAAACAACGCGAGATGTTTACGAGCCGTTCTGTCAGAGAAACTACGAGATGCCAACGATGGCATCAAAGATGAAACGGGTTCATCGACCTTACTATCATCGCTTCAACATTCGCAACATTCCCTTCGTCGTTGGGACGTCCATTTCACCTAGTCACAATCTGGGCCTCAACATCCAACAGGTTTTTTTTTTTTTTTTGAATATTCATGCACGATGTTCGAAAAGCTCAACGCGGTCTTTTTGAATTTCCGTAGGTCTTGGGCATCATTAAAATAAGGCAACCAACGATACCAGGAATTAGCTCCTTACTTATACGCAAAGTCAGCAGAGGCACAAGGCCAGTCTCTATGCTGTTCGAGCAGATAAACAGCGAGTTCATGCGTTCCTGTCGCAATCTTTCTTGTCACGATGCCAATCGTGGCCAGAAGAATCGATTCGGATCTAATCATGACATTGGCTCTTTTTCTTACGAACACCTGAGGTCGAACAATTTGACGAGTCAAGCACCTTTCAATAAGCAGAATCTCGCATGTGAGCCTCTTTACGAAGAGGACGAGGTATATGCGATATTGTTATTATCTTGTGAGGGTCCAAAGTGTTAAGCCGATTGACACATCCGTTGTTATGAATTACATAAAGTCGCTATAAATACTTTGTATATCGCTAATGCGTAAAATGATAAGCTGTCGTGACTCGATAATTCTTAATTGATATTAGAAAGGCATTTTTTTTCTGAAAACGTACATCAAACGATGCTCCAAAGTTTGTTGCAAGGTCACGATGTTACGGTGGTAGCTTTAAGCAATTGATAACGTGATGTCATTAAAAAAGCACAATGTGTTTTGAATTCTTAAAAAGATTTACGAGTCCCAGTCGGTTTTTAAACTTACATAAAATAACGACAAGCCGATATTTTATTACATAAATCTACGACATCTGCACGAAAACAAACATCTAATCTCTCTATATTAAAAATAAACACACGCGACATCCGTATAATCTCCAGGAATCGCAGTCGACTACCTCAGATTTCCGTGTAAAGAATCAAACTCTGCATCGTCACCAGGACGATAAGCGAACTCCGTCTCAAAAAGTAAGCTCATCGTCCCCTCTGTCCATGGCCAATTTAGATCCGGTGTTGACCAGTACGTGTATATATGATAATTCGTTACAGCAGAGCCACCGGCTGATTCTGGCTGAAGACGCAGCTGGTGACTCAATGGCCGGACGCGGTAGGTTCAATTACGCGAGTAATGACAAGGAAATGATGGAAGTTTTCACAAGGCTCTCCGACCAGTTCGAGAAGATGATCACGTAGGAGGCTGCTCTGATTATTTTTTTATTGACAGTAGGATGAGGTATGATATCGTATGTATCTTTTTAGGCAGCACGATAAGCTGAAAGAACAGTTGGAGAAGCGCAAAGACAAGTCGTTGGCTAAGGAAGTGGACGAGATGGAGGAGGCGATCAGAGACAAGGAGAAGGAGATCACGGCTCTGGTGCACCTTTACAACGAGGTATTATTATGCGTGAGCTTTCCATGATTCTAGGAGATATTGATGGTATGGTAAAAATCCAGGTCATGTCGCTGAAGCAGCAGATGAGACAGCTTCACGAGCGCAACAGCCTCGTCTGCATCGCTTCGGAAGAGCCGGGATTCCGTCATGTCACGAGGTCGCGGTCTCGAACTGCTCCTTCACTTGGCTCCAAGTGTCACATTAGTCACACACCAAACGCCCTGAGACTCACCGGTTTGCTCAGGCAGATTCAAGCTTTTCAGAGACAACTGACGCTGGCGTGATCTAAACGTTTTGTTTTTTTGTATATATTGTCGTGTGATCTGTTTTGTAACAGTGGTCTCGTTCTTGTGCGTGGCGTTCTCGTTTCTTTTTCCTGTCCGACAAAAAGATTGAATAAATTTGGAGAGCAACAATCGAGTCGAGTTGTATATCTGTTCATCAATAATAACTTTATTTATATTTATATATTTATACTTGTTCCGACGTGCTACTTGGTATAATGCAAATACGCAACTATTTCTCTCGTCGCTATATAATGCTTTTTCTTCTTTTTACGGCTGTTGCAAATACACGCTCTTACACGTACACATGTATTGTAATATCGATGTACATACACGGCCAAAAAAGCGCATAAAACTTCAAGGTTTGTATGCTGTTTTCTCTTCTTTTTTTTCATTACAAGATATAGAGTTATTCAAACGCATTTAGATCTTTTTTTTAAATACACTGCCGTTTACCTGCAACATATATATGTATTTATACTTGAACAGAGACCAGCGCTGTAACTATTATATCGCCGGTTGTTGTTATTTGCCTAATGTCGTAAGCATTCTGAATTTTGTTTTTGTTTGACACTGACGAAAATTCCGACTGTGGCACTTTAATCGTGCCTGAAGACACTGATCGCTTAAAACGTTTATTGAAAATGTATATATGTAACGCCTAGATATGTCGTTGTAATAATACCATGGTTCAGTTGCTTCATTTCTTAATTTTTCTCCATCGTGATCGTTTTCTTTTCTTCAGAATTCTCGCAGTTCGTCTTTTTGTTGTTGTTATCAGCTTTATAAAGGTTTCGTAAAAAAGAAAGAAAAAACACGTTTGTCTCTCGTTATTCGCTTTAGACAATTGCAAAGCTCTTTTTACTTTTGGCAAAACAGCTATAAAACGATGTCAAGCAAGTTTAATAACAAAATACATGGACTTACAACTACCGACATTTCTAAAAGAAACTCTTCACTCAAACACTTATTTTGCCTTTCTTATAAGAAAGGATTACAACAGTGCTATTAAAATAATTAAAATGTTTTCATAACGAAAATACAGGGTTTAATCTTTGCAAGAATGCAATTCCTACATTTAAAGCTATCTTTCCGGCAATCTTCTCTTTATTATATCCAGCCATTCACAGACAAACATTCTTTCTCTCTCTTTTTTTTTAATTCAGTAATTCTCTTATATCACAGACTAAAAATGCTTTGGTCTACAAAAATCATTTTATACCGCAATTTTGTTTTGTCATTCATGAAGTAAATCGTAGTGAAGCGCTTTCAGATGAATCATTATTGCTAAACACATTTGGTGTGCACACATTAAAAAATTTGCCCATTTTCAAATCGCAGTTAAAAGTTGGTTTTGGATAAACAAGATACATCAGGAGACGTGTCGCTAAAAAAAAATTATTCTCAAATATATCAATAGGTATCAAACCTTAACTCTCTCGGCGCATTCGCAATATTGAGTATATCAACTCACAAGTCATCAATTTCTGCAACTGCTCTTCAACAATACTATGTATATAGTAATTGTCGGTATTTATGTATAAAATCATGTGTCATAGAACAAAAAATTTCATAAACACTCAGCTAGTGTTGCTCCTTGTCAAATTTTTAAAATCTTGTAACAGTCAATAGTGCTCTCGGATAACTGTAACACGCAATATTTTTTGGCTTCGTAATATGCGAGATGCGCGAGTATATTTACAATTGCAGCAGGCTTTAAAAAACGTAATTCGACGACAAACAATTCCTGGGTTAAGCAAAAAGGTAATTCAAAACATCTTTAGAAAAAGTTTCCTCGCAAAAATAATAAAAGTGCTTTCGAGATTCGACACAAGTTGAAAAAAAAAATTTCATCCAAAATATTTCCTTACAAAATCACCGCGTACAGCAATACTTTTTTAAAAATGTTTAAAATTCATTTTTCGGTTTAGCAAATGTGGCATCACGACATTTTGATTCATTAGATATAACATTGTATAACTCTGTCGATACGTTAGTTGTAAAAGTATAACTTTCAGACTACTCTCATTTTTCTTGAACAACATGGGTGTTACAGGTATAGTAGTTATATAGGTATCCCCTAATTAATTAGGTCCTCTAAAAATGTTTAAATGACTGTGCGCAATATGTCATGTATATATATAGATTTAAAGCTTAAATACGCAACATTCTATGAAAATAGCAACCCATTGTAATTCAAACAGCTACAGGTACTTAGTTATCAACAAGCTCAGAACGAAATAGAAGATGGAAAATTATAAAAATGACATTAAGAACGTTCTTATATATTAACAGTCTAAAAAATGAAAAAGTTATTGATAGTTTGATAATCATACCGCGGATCAAAGTTTCAAGGTACATGTTCTCTCTTCATCGATTAGAACTTTATATACTCTGTCAAGCACTCTTTGCTAGCAAGGCGCTAATCAACCTAAGTTTGGCTTTTGTTTGCTTGTAAGAGTCGTAAATCATGTTGACACGAGGTCCGCGATCTGAACGTTGCATCCGTCTACCAGCTCTAGCTTCAAATTGCATCTCCAGTTCCTTGAGGGATCTTCGAAGTCGCTTCTTCTCTTCCTTAGCGATTAGTTGTTGTTGTAACAGCTCCTCCCTTAGAAAAAGAAAAATGAATTTCCGTTTAAGATTTTACACTATCTTCATTGAATTCTAAACGGTTATAATAGTATAGTAATTTAAACGTACTTCGGAAGGGAATGCAAGCTCTCGACTACTCCGCGACTGCCATCACTGCTGCTATGCTGGCTGTCGCTGTCAGTCGGTATCTCCTCCGTAGACTCTATGCAGTCCAGAATTCCCCGATGAGACATATCGGGTTCACTGGCCCGGCGATCGCAATCGATTGGATTTCCCACTGCTGATGTAAAGTCCATGGCTTCGTGCTCCAGAATAGTAGCAAGCTCCGACATGCTGTCCGTGTATCGATTCTACGAAACCACGCGGAAAAATGATTATAACGAACTATACTGTAATTTTGCGTAATATACAAGACAGAGAAAATAATGCTTACCGCGCCTGCTCTTATCAGTTGTCGCTTAAGCATCCGATATTTATCGTACAATGGTCGAACGATCGACCTGTCCTCCTTCGAGACTGGCCTTCCAAAAGTATTCTCGATATGCAGTAGGGCCTTCTGTACAGCGGTCTTCTCATCCAAAAGTTGTTCGTAAGTCAGATCCTCCATATCCTCTGGCCGGTTGTACTTGAATCGTTTGTCCGCTAGTTTCCGTTCGACGTCCATCACCATCTCCGACATTGAATCCGCTCTCAGCATGTCCTCGCCGTTGTTATTATTGTTCGCACCGACAGTGTCGTCGCGCAGGAGCTTCGGTCCGCCCAAAAGCGTACCAACGAATCCTTCCTTCAAGATCTTGTGTTCCTTTCGTACCTTGTTCAGCTCGGACACTATTCTCTTGATGTCGCGGTTGCTCATCTTGTCGGAGTGACTAGGCCGGTAGCCGAAATTGTCCTCGAACTCACCCTCGTAGCGTTTGATCTTCTTCTTCAGACTGTTGATCTGCTTCATCAAGTTCTTCAAGCCATGCTCCTTAACACTCGGGACGTTCTCCTGCTCCTCCGACTTGTCATCCAGGTAGAATCTCCGCGGGATCAGAATAGAGTTTCGAGGAGACACCATTGCTTCGACGCGCTCGTTCATTTCTTCATCCTGTTGATTACGTTTCAGATTAGCTTTCTTAACCGAGTAAACTCGGCTTTCGTAATACTTACATTGCTCTGCCGCATTTGGAAACTCCAATTAGCCAAAGTCGGGTTGTTCACTTCTTCCTGCTCTGATGGTGGTGGTCTGACTGGAGACGGTGATCTGCTGGGACCACTGCTCAGCATTTCGAGGAAGCTTTGGCCCTGTGCTTCTCGCTGTGCTTTGTTGGAATCGGAGCTTATAGTGAATATAACCTCGGAGTCTTCCAGCTCGTTCTCCTGTGAAAAGCAAACACTCGTCGTTAATTTAATTTTAAAAACTCAATACATCGGATTATCGTTTCTACTGGCAGAAGACAATTTTCTTTTATTACACGCAATTAAAAAATCAATAATTCACCTTGCTGGCATTCGGATCGAACGAATTCCTGTGCAGTTTCCTCCTCCTGACTTGTCTGCGACCTCTTGGAGTGATACTCCTGCTGAATCTCTCGCTGTTCCTAAGTCTCTCCGCATCACAATCATACTTTTCAGTAGCCAGTACCACATCGTTCGGCGAGTTTATAAGCGACGTTTTCGACGACACCGGAGACACGTTGGTCATCTCCTGCAGTGGCAAACTGCCATGTCTCTGTGGGTTCATTCATCGCACATTAGTATTTATATACAGAAAATTACAAAAAATCGATTGAGGCATCGCTGAAAAATTACCGTTCCGTGACCCATGTCTTTCTGCAACTTCAAAAGAATGTGGAGATGCTTGGCGCTGTTGAAATCCTCGTGGCTGCTCACTCGTCTGATGGTATCCGCAGTGTTACTGTTAGAGTTGTCACCGGCTACTCGCTTACTGTTCTCCCAGATCTTCTCTTCGCTGTTGCTCCTAAAAAATCATTCATTAACGTATAAACAAAGTGACGATTATAAAGGTCGAGAATAAGCAGTGTATTTCGAAAAAAAAAATGTCATTCACATAAAAAAAAGGGTAATGATATGCGCTGACGTTACAAGTGTCTGACTAAACCCTATCCTTGTTCTACTGATCTATACAGAGGTATACCTTCTAATAACGTTGCTTCTTGCGAAGGGCTTAAAATTTTGCAAATTCACAATTCTGTCTAAGCACTTTCTGATAACGGGCCGATAAGAAATCTTGCACCTAACGGGGCGGAAATAAATTATTCGTTTTTTTTCATCCACTCAATCAAGCAATAATAATAAACATCCACTCAGGAAAAAAAAGACAATATTCCACAAGAGAGAACGTCGATAATCGTATCATTCCAGGTCACCGGAAACGAAAGTAAACAAGCTATACAGAAGAAAAAAAAATCTCACCTTATAAGCTTTCTTTCCTGTCCGCAGGAATCTCTTCTGTCCTTCCGTTTGGTCGCCTGGATGATGTGAGAATTACTGTCGGAAGGATGTCCAAAATCGTCTTTTGGCTCGATGCAGACCTTGCAGTCGACGCTGGGAATAACGCCGCCGTTCACCGCCGGCTCTTTGACACTGCAACACACAGGATGAAATCATGGTCAAGGTCGACTGCTTTTATACACACGACAGGCTACTCTTCTGCTTTTTTTTATACACGCACGTATATGTATATACTAGTATTTTTACTGTTTTCTTATGCAACGAAGTCGAGTCGTAATTTTCGCTTGATTTCTATCGGTTTGTTATTGTGCGTCTATAAAATCAGAATTATGTTAGTAGTCTGTTAAAAGCGAAAATAGATCTTTCAAGGAGACACGACTAATACGTGTAAAGACACACACAACTGTTGGATAATGTGCAGAATTTGGAAATGAAATATATAACTACATTAGCAGTGGTTATTATCAGCCACAGAATGCATGATGGAAAATACCTATTACACATCGGACAGTTGCCAAGTCATGCGAGCAAGTGCCAAAAGTGTCAAGGAACCGGTTTGCCACCTCGCGATCGATATTTCTACCTCGAAATGTATATAGATATAATACGGACACCATCGACACGTGCGCGCGAAAACTTTCCCCCATGAAGTCCACGCACACGCGCGAGCGTCATCCGAATAACGAAAAGGACCACCGCTTCGCCGGTTTATAAGTGTATATGTATATATAGAGGTAGGCCTCAAGGACGTCGAGCCGCACGTTCGACTAAGCGAGAGAGTATAGCGGCTATTGTGCATTATAAGAAGTTATTATACGAGCGTATAATTAGTTTATTTTCGTGGAACTGTGCTGGACACTTATTGTTGTCATTTTGCACACCTCTCGAATTGACGCAATTTTTTTATCGTTAAGGTAATGATGATTTTTTTGTGCGATATTTACTTCTATATAGTGTTTTGCACGTGACTTTCATTATTTCTTATCGTAAAAAAGTGTATCGTATATAAGAGAGTGGGACCAATTTGTGCATATTTTTTTGTAAAATTCTCATGGTCGCATAATTGAGCAAATATAACGTTACATAGACAAATGTATTGCACTTCGATAATATGAAAAAAAAATTGTTTAATGTGCGTCAATAACATCCTGTAATTATAATTGAGCTTGATATTTAATGTACCAAATCGCCCTACATTCTCAGGACGGGACAAATTCGTTATACCTTTATACAAACATTCACTAATACTTCAAATATTATAATATTTTAATGAAGCTTTCCAAATGTTTTATATCGCTCTGCGTTCCGAGAATTGGTGCATTCTACTGGATTTTTGAAAATTAAGCCATACGCTTATTCCTCATTTAATACACGTTTGTATAAAATAACTCCAAATGAGATATCGTTTTTTTAAATTTTGTTTCTGTAAAAGTTCGGAACCAATATATACTGATTTTATTTTATAAAATCTACACACGAAAGCATGATATTTTACCATTAAAATATTACGTCATTTATATTTTCAACACACGCATAGTTTATATTTAGACATAATACCCAAAAACGAAAATACACGTCCGAGTGTTTGCACGCTATCTCAACACGTGCTGCTACAGGAAAAAAAAAGAATTAGTATATCCCTTTAGAACATCATGACGAACGAGAATTTCGGCAGTAATTAACGTAATTTCTTTCTGCGAAGAGGCGGCGCCCGACTGATGTAATTAATAAACACGTGCGCAGGCGATAATGAAAGTGTTTACCCGTTCGACTGTTGCGTCTATATAAGTATACACACATAATTACATGGGATACGAATTAAACGTTTGCATTGCTCTTAAAACTAAATACGCTTTATTGACCCCAATTATTCACCTTTTCGAACAGTGTGTGTCATTGAAGTCTCGCTTACTGCTTTCGAGCACCTATAACATTTTTTTTTAATATACCTCGAGAGTAAACAATTTTTTTTCTGTAATTACACGCGTTCGTGAGACATTGTTTGATTATTCGCGAATAAACAGAAATACAGGAAACCACCGGTGTGTATCTGTGTCCAGAAATAATTATCCTTATCACGGAGGATATGAGTTTTGATATAATAGCGTTATACATGTGAGTAATAATGGGCACAATATATTTTGAAATTTTTTACGCTTCTATTTTTGTAGTCAGTGGGTCATCGGGAAAAAAAACACGGATCAACATTTGGAAAGCAAGTATACTAAGCAAACATATGTCCATATCGAAAGAAAACATCAGGAGCGTTATTCAAACAATCGAGGATAACTGCAATTTTCCATGAGTCGCAAAACGGATACGGTCGAAATAAGTACTCGTTATAGTTGCGTCAGCGGCGGCTATAATAAATGAGTGACTGATACATCATTCGGTTGTCAGGATGAAATATACGTAAATTTGGCGAGATGTCAGTGTAATGTGATATATTGATCAAAAAAAGTAAGAAATTCCAGTAATTTTTTCGGCACTTCTGATAAAAAAAAAGTTGTAGGACTGACCGTAAGTATATTGGAAAGTTCACCAGCAAACTCGTTATACAAACACACACACACACCACTGATCCGGTTAAGATCGAAAAATTTCCCTCTATATAATTCAATAAAAAAACGTATACACGAAGCAAACTCCTATAGGTATATTCAAAAAAAACAAAAAAAAAGACCGCAAAGTAACCAAACTATACATCCGCATGACTCACCGCATTCGCTCGTGTAATAAAACAGCAACAGTACAAGTATATAGTCCTTTAATAATCAACTGCAGCAGTAGTAGTAATTCATGTGATCACAAAGACAAGCTTCCTGAGAGAATGTCTCGGACTCGTCGGCGCGAAGACGATCCTCTCGATGATCCGATGAAACATTTATGGTCGTCTGCCGGCAAAACTCGGAAAACCGCGACTTGAAATTTCCTCACCGGCAGAAAAAGGAATCTTTCTCTTTCTCAAGTGATTCGAAAGTCTGCGAGTATATAGTGATATACTGTATTATAAGACACGACGTGTGTGTTCACTGCTTAGCGTCAGAGAAGCGACTGTGGCGTGTCAAAGCGCGAGCCGGCAAGTATAGCGGCTATTGGACACACAGCTGCTGCAGAGGGAATGAGGAGGGAGAGAGAGAGACGGACTCTATATGCTGTGTATCTATATCCGTTCGTGTATACGTTTTGACGATAAACCTTTTCGTTTTTTTTTCTTCCTATCGTGTATTTATTTGGGTAACTCTCGAGAGGTGCAACTGGATTATTAGCCTTGTATAAATAAGTTGTTTGTATATACCTATATACTTTCACCTTTTTCTGAACGGAGAGAGATCTTTTTTTTTTTTTATGAGCGGAGAAAATTTTCCGATATCAAAGTCGGTGTTATGTGATAAATCACCGGCAATTATACAGAGAACGTCCTTTCAATTTCGGATGTATAAAACTTTTCCATCGATCGTCGCATGTATGTATGTACATATATCAAGCTTTAGATATTATATCGATTTCGCGTGCACACGAAACGGAAAAGAAGAAGTAGACTATAATAACGATCGAATTTCCGTTATGCAATTGATGCGGTGTGTGTCTTTCATATTGCTTCGCAATAACATATCACAGAAATGTTTGATGTATCTTTCTGTTCTTTGCCATGACTGACGAAAAATTTTACACGTGCAATGCACGCTCTGAGTTTAGCAATATCACGCGATCGAACGGAAAAGTTCGCCGGTAAGATACCTATGCCAAAGAATCTATTCCTAGATTTTCGCTGGATGTGATGTATAAGTGTAGAGGTTCTTTGAATGGATATGAAAATCGCAATTCGCGTGAGTGCTTTTTTGAAGATCTATCGTGTCAGCGCTGTTATTTCGATTAAAGTTAAAAATGGCACACTTATTACATTGCCTTTTTTCGTTATACGGGCTTACAAGTCCAATTGAAACATTACAATCGCTGTGTTTTAAAGAACAAAGCTTAAAAACAAAAAAAAATTATTCGATAAAGTTAAAGCACATTCTCCAGGTATTACGCTTTCAAAACTAAGATAAAATGTCTTCACACACAATCAACCACATCACTGCTAACTTAAGAAAAAAAAAAAAAAAAACAATAGTCAGGCATTCATCTGAAATTTCACTCTCTGGAATGCCTAAGAGTATATACACTGTACATACAATCGCAGACTCAAAGCACTTGACACATCCGAAGAGCGTGTGTACGTGTGTATCGCATCTGATTTCCGAGTTTCCGGGCTCGAAAACATCACTACATACTACGTATGAGACCTATAATATCTCGCTCGAGGCGTATATATAAACAAAGGGCCTCCGAAAAGAGAAAGAGAGCACAGCCACTCCATATAACAGCAGAGCCAAAAGAGAGTAAGTGGCTCTATATACATATACACATAATCCGCCGGCCACGTGCTCTCTCCAAGAGAGTGAAGAAAAAAAAAGAGCGAGAAGAGAACCGGTCTCAGGATAGAACGGGTTTCTCCGTCATGGCTATATAGACACACGCATAGTTGCATAGCTATAAGAACGTGCGTGGAGTTCCTCGATCTATAGACGAGGTTAGCGCATACACTGACGTGATTAGATTCGATTTTATAAATATATACATCAGTTGGATTTACGGCTGCATAACGTAGGATTAGAGTATTTAGCCCTCTGTGACGCTGTGGCTTGTGAGATAATAATGCACATCATATATAAGGCTGATATAATAATTCTGTTGCGCAAGCTTGTCGAAATTTCGGTGCGGGGGTTGAGTCACAGAGAGATTATTAGATGTATAAGATGTCATTGCTCGAATTTTTGGCAGCAAGTGTAATACAGATATCGTTTAGTTGCGTGGATCTATAATATCTGGTAGAAATGTTAACGATTTTTACTGATTAACAATAGAAATTTTGGTTACAGACTGACAAGCAAGAAAAATGTTAAAGAGTCTATTTTTGATGGGGATTCTCTTGTCTACAATTTATGAAGTAAAAAGTAAAAATACATGTTGCTAATTCAGTACATCCCCCTACACGCCGCTTGGAAAAACAAACAGGTCGCTGATTCAGGCTTTTATGTACGGAAAGCTATACATAGTAGATATCGGTTAAAAACTTATTTAGATATATTTTTGAGTGTATTATATAAATTTAATCTCAGACATAAAAAACGCCACTTTTCATAATTAAGATTGCCAATAACAAGAGGACAATGATGTTCGTTGTCATAACGAGGCTGTTTGAAAATTCATGCCGTGTCAGCGAAAAAAAAGCTCTCACAACAACTGCCTCGTTAATTAAATATTGTCGGCAAAATTAACGCCGACGGTTACAAAAATAGACTCATCAAGCTCGAAATAATTCTCGCTTTTAAAAAAGGAAGAAACAATGTATGTACAAATGGAGGAACGTTCTCGATCTTTCGCGATTCCTCCTAATCACAGTTGATCAATTCATCTCGTGCGCAGATATTACATATACAGAAAAAAATAATACATGAATCAAATGAAATCAATCGAAGATCGTTCACTGCTCCCAGCATCATCATCTTCAAGTTCGCGTATGTGATGACTCACTGTCGGAATTCGTGATGTGCGCGCGAAAAAGCTCTTATAAAAATAGCCGCTTCTTATTTTTACCCTCTGCCAGTCAATGTCAAGTATATACGCGAGTATCGTCTTGATTTTTTCAAGAAAAATAGGAAGAGAGAGAGAGAGAGAGAGAGAGAATCGAGAATCATACAAGACGTCGTCACGTGCTCTTTTCCATGAACCTCAAGCACTTGCGCAAGACACAGTCACGCGGATTCACTTTCGCGTTGTGCAAGGCAATTGGGAGCGATTAATGCTTGTCACAATCACGTCGAGTATAGTCTTGTACATATATGAATAGCCGTAAACACAAATGTATAATATGCAAATGTCAATTCTATATACCTATACGCGTGAGATCGACTGGATGGTGATGTACGAGGATCCTTGGGGAAGTCGTTATAAAGCCAAGATTTACGCGGTTGTTTGCGACCGACCTGTGAGTTCGTATTTACGTCCTTTGGGACGAGAGAGGAAGAGAAGATGATGATGCGAGCGAAGGACGAGGTCGCAGGATACATATTTTTCTTTTTTTTTTAACAGAATCGATGTGTATTAAGATCCTTGAGAAGAAATGTTCAAGTACTTATATTTTTAGAAGATATGCAGAAAACCGGAGAATCTCTCGATGTGTTGCGTAATTACATACACACCGTGACGAGGAAATCTGAATAAATTGTCTACATTCGCGACTACTGATGCGCGACGGATAGAATAAATCTTTATTTCCGCGCATCGATTGAGAACACAGTTAACTTTGCTCTGCACAGACAAGTTCAACCGAGAGATATAGATCGATGAATTTTAACATTGAACCTCGAGATCTTTTTATTATTGTCGCGTTCGATAAAAGAGTCAAGGAGCCTGGAAATTACCCGGTACATACAGCTGACTCATAATGTACAACCAAAATCACCTTCGATCCGCGCGATAAACAACTTAATTGTCTCTCTCTTCCCCAAATTGGCGTGAACCGAATCAAAATCCTCGGCTGTGAGATAATAGTTCTCGCGAGAACGTTATGAGACTTCATTACAGAGCCGGATTAAGTGGGATCAAACTCTCTCTCTCTCTCTCCACGTACATTCGTGTGTGAGTCGTATCACGTAGCGAAACCCCTCATATGCACATCCGAAAGCTCCTTAACTCTCTTGCGGTATTAGCGATGACTCCTGACCCTGAGTATATTATATACACACAGACACTTTCAGCACTACGACTTTCTGCGGCTTCAGCAACGCGACTGCGATTCCGAGTTTCGAACGAGAGCTTTTTAACAGCTAATATTATAATATAGCTTTGAATTTTGATTACAAAACAGTGCTTTTTCAAAATAATGTTGTTTTATATAGACGAGACTTCCTTATCTTGCCGCGGAGGACAATGGAAAGAAAGCAGAAACTATACAATACGCCGAGGTGTTATGTAACTGCACGCCTTCGATGATTGTCCGGATCGCGGGATACTGGATATACGCCGAGTGCGGCGCCGGTGTTTATTATAATTACGTATCGTGTTTCTCGCCGCTGGTTTGTTAGATCTTGTTTCTTCGAAGGAATATTCTTGAAAATATATAGGCAAAAACGAATTAGGACCTTTTGCAACGACGGCGTAACTGGTTTTTGCGAAGTTAAAGAAACGCTGTTTGGTCAGTCGGTTAATGCGTAATTTCGAGGAACTCGAACTTCCTGATCGTTACTTTTCGTATACCTCCGTAACTCGTCGTTGCGAAACAATGACACTCGACAAATTATTAGTTTCTTATTCAATGATAAACAAAAATAAAGTATAACACAGCAGATATCTAACCTGGAACAGTCGGGAAAGATGAGTTTAGCATCGTGAATCAAGTCTCGCAGAAGAACAGTGGCCGGTGGCACTTGGGGCAGAAGAATGGGTGCAAAGATACCGCAGACGCCGGAAGCACAGCCGTGCTGAGCTTCGAATCTTCCGAGGAACAAGATCAAGTAGCCCAGGAGTCGATGGTTGTGACTCGTCAGCTCGTTCTCCAATAGGTCTCGTGTCTTGTCGATCCAACGCTCGCGGTTCTTGCTTCGTGTCTCTGCAACATAATATACAGCTTGTATTTAATAGATGTCTTCGTGGTAACGGAGTATTGTTCGAAGATATAAGCGCGGCTGTCTAGGATTCTCGAGAAACGAGTGGGAAAATATAATAATTGATTGTCGCGAGAGAGTCATGTGTTTGCGCAAAGCGCGAGTTCGTTCACCTGCAGCGCGTCGAGGAAAACAAACTTGAGAGGCATTAAATGCATCCGAGGTTTGTTTGATGTGCGGATGTTTGCGTTTTCCCGATTCTTCATTAAAAGAGGCTAATAATAGAAAAGTCGAGCTGTTTGCAGCAAATCTGAACTAACAGGATATCGAAGACATATACTCGTTATGTATAAAACAATTAACGGACACGTTATTAACCTAATTAGAGACGTCATAGTGACGCAGGATGAGGCGAAGCCTTTTTCTTTTCTCGTCAACTGCGCAGAATTATCGGCAAATGTTTTCCGCTCTAAAAATAATACAGCACTTGTACACGTAACAGCGTCCAGAGTAAATGTTTGAACGACTCCAAGAATAGCATGAGCGATAATACCGAGTATAAACAAAAACAATCTTTATATCAATATACTAACGAAAATGCAATTGCACGAGCTTGGAGACGCCAACGGACCAGACGATGGGACTGGGCAGTTCCTTCAGGTACCGCTTGAGCAATAGAACCGCAGTGGCCGGACAGTTGGCTGCCTCGAGATCGGCTTCGCCCGAGCGGTCAAACGCAAGTCTGAGCCGTTCGGCCAGCTTGGAATTGCCAGTAGCCAGTCGGAAAAGAGCCGAGTTGTGGAAACCATAGGCCTCGAGATAGGTACAGAGCCGATAGACGACGTAAGGTACGCCAGTCTCGTTGTGGCTCTCGACCAGCTCCAGCTCTCGACCAAAGCGCGAGCAGATGATGTTACTGGATGACTCATTGTTGCTACTACTGGACGAGCCGCGACCGAGGAGAGAGCAGCTGATCGCCCGCTTCACCTTCGCCAGGCGCGACTCGTCCTTTTGTTGATGATTCACGGTTGTGGTGGTGTCTGGTTGATGATCGATGCTCGACTTTTTATGCTGCTCCTGTTGTCGCTGCTGTTGTGATGATTCGTGATCTTGAAGGTGTTGCTCGAAAGATTCTTGTTGAGGGCCTCTCATCCCACTCCGCCTGCACCGCGACCCGCTGCCGCACTGTTAGAAGAAAAAAAAATACGATTTGAAATATATACCAGAATACACCGTTAACGATCAATAAAAACAATAACGCATCCGACAAAAGAGTGTAACAATGTTTCAAGCCACCAAGTAGCAAAATACTCGCAATCATTTAATAATGAAAATTGCTTTCACGCCGTAATACACCCCCCCATTAAATCGAATGCACGCAGTGCTTCCTCAATAAGGCTTTGAATGATCTATTCTTTTTTTAATTCTACATAATTACACACAAAAGTCATACTCACAATACACTCTTTCGCGACTCTCCACAGGTTGAATCGTGACTATTTCAACGGCAGGTAATGTCGTCGCCGTATCGGCTTGAATATATTATATCCTCGTATATTATAAACGTAACGCGCTTTGAATCTCAAAAAAAAAAAACAAACAAACAAAATCGAGTGTAACGCACTGTCCAGTGAGCAGTTACAACATATATATGCACGCCCGCGCGCGCTACTCACTTTTACCGATCTCGATCGAGTCTCATCTACAATCTTGTGTATATATAATAATAATAATGTCTCCGATCCGCGGAGAAGCGAAAAATGATAAAAGCTCGAATAAAATCAGTCGTGTGTTTAAAAGAGGGCGCTCGTAATTCGTTGATCGGTATTAGATCGGTCTCGATCGGTATTTATATATATATGTATAGGTAAAATCGTAGAGCAGTTCGATTTTAGATAGAATATATATAGAGAGAGTTCTCTGATTCACGGGTTCATGTCCCGATCACGACACATGGCATCAGAAGTTATAGGCAGACTGCCTATGGCTGCTTGAGAAAGTGGGTCGAGACCAGTCGTAGCGTAAGCATCGAGGGCCCCGCTCTCACAGGTGGATGAGCGGCTGCGCCTTAGATCACCCGCAGCCTCACGGTCACCACTCCTGTGGCTCTAACCCGAGCATATTACTCTGCTGACTCTCTAGATCTGAAACAATGGGGAAGCAGAATTTTTTTTGTTAATTATTGCGAAAATTTTTCTATCTGACGGTTATATATCTTGTGTTAATCAGTAGTAACATAGACGGTAGTATCGATCGATCGCTTCAAGTACCTATACACCAAGTGTATGCGGATGCTTATAGCTTATTATTTGACATCTAAGGTATTTCGTTTGTATATTAAAAAATAATTGTTTTAATCCAAAAATTATTTTAATTTCGGATTTTATCTCTTGCATCATAAAATCTGTTTTAATCCACAATATTAATTTTTTTTTAATGTTTATTCTTAGATTTGTCTAATAGTTTAAACTTACGGGAATTTACGGAATAGCGCCCTATTATTGGACACCTTAAGTTCCTCGCTCGTTTCTAAAAAATCGATTTACTATCTTAAATAACGAATTTTGTACACAGCGTTCCAATAATAATATAATTAGAAAACCTTTTATACGCGATAATGTCCAATAATAGGCTATACCATTATTAGAAGTAAACAAAGTATTCTCGCTTTTCTCGCTCAAAGAACCAAAGTAATTTTAAAACTCTTCGAATATCTAAAAATTCCTATCGCCACATAAGTTCCTTTCTTTCCCCTATTACGCCAAGTTACGTTATATAATTCGTCCTCGAAACCCACTAAAATGATCCGTCGCAAAAAGTGTGTACTATACGTCGAATCATCCCCCTCCTCAAACACCCTTCAACTCGAAGAACGAAACGTATTGTTTACATCAGCGCACAATTCATCGATCCAACCCAAAATCCTTGATTCGCCACCACAACGTAAAAAAAATAATTATACTATAAATACGCAGTACTTATTAAATGCATACAATATGCACCGAGAAAAATTGTCGCGTTCCTTATACGATTCACCACAACGACAAAGGCGCACTTCCGATTGATTTCGTGGAAGAAAGAATATGCGCGTCAAAGTATATAATACACTGTCGTCGCTTGCTCCCTCTCTCTCTCTCTCTCCCCACTTTCGTAGTACGTCGCAGGAAATAAACATAGCGCGCATCTCTTGCAAAGGCCGGCTAAGGTCATTCCGCCCAATATAACAACACAAATTTCGGAGAATAAAAAATCTCGTATAAAAAATGTCTCCCCAACAATAACAACAAACTGATAAAAAAATCTCGATCCTCGTCCTTACCTTCAACATAGACTTAGTAGGAGTATAACACAGCACACGCGACCAATGTAACTCTTCGACTGAATGGTCAGAGAGATCTCTTATACCAGTAGCTATATATACAGTGATGTGTACAACACTGCAGCTCGTACGCGCAGGTGCGGAACCCTCGCGCATGCCGAGAGGAGGAGGAGGTGTTCTCGGAGGCCCACGTGAGCAGCAGCAGCAGCCCTCCGAGAGAGCTGCTGGAGACGTTCAATCAATAACTGAGTCGAGCTTCTTCGCGGTGTGTGTTATGTATATGTATATGATACAGTTATGGAAGTACTCGACGCGTCCACTTTCGGACTCCCTCTCTTTTGTTTACATACATAGAAGAGACTGAGTACTGATGACTATAGGAGCGACGCAGTTGCCGGCTGCTGTGTTCTATATATGTATATAAAGGAGAGCTTGTATATAGTTGATGTATAGCTGTATTGAGGTGTATACGTGACCGAGTTCACGTATGCGGGAAAAGAGATATCGATGCAGGGATGAAGTACTGATTATGAGTATAGAGGGAGGATATATACGGTTTTTTTGTGGAATTTTAAAGTTTGCAGCGTTAAAGTTGAGTAATAGCTTGAGAAGCCGATAACTCATATATTAGAGGAAGAAAAAAAGTTGGGTGGGTATAACTGAGTTAAACGAAGCTCGTAAGAATAATTAAACTTCGGTGGAATTTAAGGGGATATAGGACGAGACTGGTCAGCCGTTGCTTCGATCAATCTTTTATTTCCATCACTGTATTCAAGTCGGAATACTGATGTCGTCCCAAAGGTTCCGTTTAGGATTACAAAAAATGATATTTGTTTATTATGAATTTGATAAAAATCGTAACTCTACTCCGATTTCGCTATAAACGTACCCTTATTGTATAGCTGATGTGATGTTCTTTTTTTTATTGCGTAGAGACACTGGACGAGCAATTTTTTTAACGCCTCAAAAAAAACATACCCAAATTTTGAAAAACTAGTATATAACAATTGCAATACAAAAATAAAACTGTCTGTGTGTAATCCAATCCTGCGTGAAAATATAATATATAATATCTCATTACGATTTTCAACATACGAGATCTATACGAATTTCAGAGACACATAAAGATCTCATTATATTTTTCAAGTAGAACACAATTATCAAGATATTCGCAGAAGCAATTACCGCTAATTCTCCAAAGGAATTTCTCCACAGCAGCCGCTGGTTACCTCAAAAGTTCATTTTGACAACCCTTCCGAGCATTCCTTCTTCCAGCAGACACATCCGCGCCTAAGCGATACTGCGCCTATATGCACAAACGCATAACTCGAGCAAACGTGAAAGAGAGAGAGAGAGGAATATTGCGCGCGCGCATCAGCGGCTCGTGTGGCCCACGGGCAACGACCTCCTCGCGAGAGAGATTTACACCGCCTGAACCTACTATATAAGTGTATGTACAACCTATGCTATATATCTATATACGAACGATTCTGCAGACGTTATGCTACTGCGCCTATGGTGATGATTATTAATCATTATATAAGTATATGTCTGAAGAACGTTTCAGTCCGGACGAACCGCACCGTAGATGAATATGTTTTGGGACAACCCTCCAACTGTCTTCCAGGAGAAAGAATCACATCACTGATGCAGCTATTGATCGCGACACTGTCACAACAATCAACACCGATGCACATCTCGTAAGAATGAACTGCAACAATGCAGTAGATATAAGCGCACGTGTATACTCACAACTAACCATACACACCGTGTATATATATTATTATCATACCATCAACTACATATCCCAGCCAAATATTCATCTCGACATTAACGACATCTTAATTAATCAACGTATCAATCAAAATGACTTACTATTCCTCGCTTTGACAAATTGACAGCTAGCAGTAGATCAGCTTTCGATGATGCAGCAAAAGAGATCCTATATGACTTCTCTATCCCGTGTCGAGCGGACGACTACTGCACTAATAGGGCGCGCGCGCACAACTGATGCGGTGAAAGCAGGCGCGCGAGCCGATATATGTATATACTTTCTTCGCGAGCGAATATCCCCCACTGACAACAGTTTTGATGGGGGAAACGAGCTAAACGTCGCCGGCACTGACGACGACGACACCACGGAGATTAGGGCTGGCCATCTTGATTGTACACAGGTTTGTTACGCTTCTTTTTGTGTAAGTATTCTATATACTGTATTATGGCTACTACAGACAGATATCTATGGATGCGCATGCTCTTGTGCGAAAAGTATTAAGGTATACCCGCGCAAACTCAGTTGAAGACTATAGAATGAACGGAAGATTGAGGGGAAGTGAAATTATGTTGATGCAGCTTATTGTCCTAATAGATATTCATATGTATTTTTTCCTTCTTTTTTTTAACCCACATTTGTCATCATCAGTTTGTTTGTCCATCATCCATCAGTAATAAATCCTGATTAGGAAAACTCGCTGCAGCGAGATAATCGGTGCTCACTTTCGGTGATGTCTAAAGGTCACATTTAGTATGGCTTAGACATCGAATTCGAATTTTCCACATCTCCCGCTCATCACTTTGTTATTGAGTGTGCGCAGAAAATCTAGCAAGCAAAAACAGCAGTCCCACCCACCCACATCCAAAAGATAGTAAATCCGAAGTGTGGCTCCGACACCCCGCCAAAGAGTTGATATGGTATTCAAATTAAACATTACACAAAGAACATTGGGCTACCCTTTAAGACTTCCTCCTTAATAGTCAACTTTCTCAATTGTTCTTCCGCCAAATTAGTCATATCGATGTCAACGCTAAAACATAACGTAACATATTTCAAACCAGAAATCATGGAAATATTGTATGAGAGACAATAAAGCTTATACTCTTGGGTAAGGGCTCTTGCTCTGAATGCAGCAAGATGCGCGTAATACGTTGGCGTCGGATAGCTGACTGATCTTGTGCATCGCGAGAACATGTGACAGAGAAAATATGTCAGGTTTTCAATCTCATCTTCTGACATATCACTGTCATCCCATAAACATCTGTATTTGGTTGGTCTCGCGGTTCCCTAATGAATTTCAGAAAAATTAGAGCGGTCGAATTGGTTGACAATACTGTAATCATTAAATATAATGGATACTTACTTGAATACTAGCATGAGAAACCAAATAAAAATCTATGTGTGATGGATGGGTAATTTGAGTGTCGACTATGGTGCCGGCTTGGACATTACCGTTTCTGTCATCAGAATTTCTTGGATCAGTTGGGAAGAGTCTAATGTGGTGTCTTTTTTGGACAACTAAAAACGTTACTTTTGGCTCGTAGCCATCTGCTTGTACTGATCTACATGCTTTTCGAATGGCTTGTAATTCCACGTGCATAATTTGACCAAACTGACCCTCGGAGACTCCGTCCCTAGAAGATACAATGTCAAATTGAAATACGAGATACGCAATTTATAAATCATTTTCAAATCACGTGAATAAGATAATGGAACATAAACTAAATATATTTTTAAGTATACCTATAGAAAATTATTCTTTCTGGTCTCCGACCGGTTTTCCCATGAAAATATCTCAATTGTATTTCCATAATTTCTGCAAGTCCTGCTATGATTTCCTGTTTTGGAGGTTGCAATCTTATTTCCACATTATATTTGAATGCATTGGGATCATGGCTGGCAGCAACCTGAAGCAACGCAGATATATACGTATGAAAATGAATAGACTAAAATTAATGAAAAATATACAAAATATTGAATTATATACGCACTGCAGCGATCGACGGAATACCCGTAGCATCGGGTGAAGGATGAGTTACATCTGCACCCACAACCATGCATGGACTCCTTAGGCAAAGTGGCCGACTGTATAACAGAATTTTCTTATAAATTTTTGACTTACGTGCCGACCTAATCATTTATTTATTTATTTTATAAGTAATAATTGTACCTCACTTGCTGTTCAAGTACATGATTAGTTCCATTCAACTTAGCATTAATTTTCAATAGAATATTACCGGCGGTCGCATCGTTAAGTTTAAAAAGAGTTTTGCTTTTTAAACATTGCGTTAAAACGCCGACCCGAAGTTCACTGATTTGCTTCACTTTGCCTGTAAAATGTGTAGAACGTTATAGTTTTTTTTTTTTAATTCAATTTAGACAAACATAAATTTTCTCTTACTATAAGAGCCTTTCATCTCTGGAACTACTACGACGACCAGTTTAATTTGTTTTGCTTTCATTTCATTTAAATATCCCATTAGTTCTCGAATATCTGGTCCTCTTAACTGCATTTTTTTAAATGGACTTAAAGGATTCCCAACTGTCATACCGACACTGCTGCCTAATTATTATGAAAAATAAGTGCTTAGGTAAATATAGATTTTTCGATTATGCCCGAATATACCTTTTAATACAAATAACAACCAATTATACAAAACAACATACTAAAAATTACCTATTCTTTTCAAAGTATCAGTAAGTGTGTAAAGCTCTTCATCCCTAGTTCTAGAATTCAAATTCAAAATAGTCCACGTATTGTTTTCCGCAATTAATTGACTTGGCCTTTCGAATTTGATCGCTCTCCAAACTCCTTTTGAGACGCGCACGTTTTGATTTTGATATTTCAGTTGAGGTGGATCCAAAACTCGTGCTGGAACTGTTTCGAATTCTCCACTTACAGAAATGCCAAACTCTCTCATGCATGGATCTTGATTATGACGCAT